>SNQJ01S0017323.1:275946-289853 GCA_010110895.2 Picea sitchensis
GGATGGAAGTGAATCATGGTTTTTCTGTTATTGTAATTGTATAAATATGAATACATAAAGCATGCTATGTGAAAACATTGGTAAACAAGAAGAGCTACATAATTAAACAATTAGAAAATAAACTGTATATCAATGCAAATTCTGAGTGATAAGATATCTAAATACAATAAGATTAAGAAATCGACAAATAACATGTTGTGAACAAACTTTGTTCAAGTTTTGCGCTAGCGATTATTCCTAGATTTGTATGTTATATTATTTTCACAAAACGCAATACATGAACATGCTTGTATTAATAATAAAAAATTATTACAGGATATTCCTATGTACCAATACTTATGCGTTATTATGTAATATGGAGACGTTTATACAAACTCCCATATATTACATAAAATATAACGTCAACCTATATGTATTTAAAACCCCTGATACGAAGAATAGAGAGTTTAATGGACCTTCTAAGTGGAACAATAGTAGAGAAATAGAACAAACAAGTCCAAAAAGTTTTCTGGGTTAAGAAATGTAGGACATGTGTTTCCTAGAAAGCGGAACCCAAGTACCTTTCACAAATGGATTTTTCATTCGTGAATCCATGGTGATATTGTTCCACCTGTAAGACAGAGTCCCAACATATATCAAAGAAACCCTGTTTAAAGTTGGTATAAACATAACGAGAATAGAAATGAAATGATAAGGATAAAAACCCTATTTCCAAAGAATTAGGTTAATCATCTGGTGATGGTCTAGTTCGACCCCGAAAACGAGAGACAAACTCATAAAAAGGAGAGAGTGTAAATAACACATACTAGAATCTGGTAACCGACATATCATAAACTCTACAACAAATTTATCTTTACTCTTCCCAAAAGAAATTAAAATAACAATGACAGCTGGACATGAAATAAACAGACTAAAGACCGCCCTTTCTTTGTGTTAAAGTTAATGAATTTTTTATTTTCTGGTAAGGGCAGAGTTTCCCTTACCTGTAAGGATTATTTTCAACGCAATGATGCATAATAAGGCCGGAACTATCGTTCTTATGAGGTTTTCCACCATTTTAACCACCAACATTTCCTGCTACAGAGAATCAAGATAAAGTCTCGCTATCATTTCAGAGGAAACACTCTTGGAAACAATTAATGAAATGAATATGGGGAAACGTTATAGAACCATCTCATTCCACGAGTGACTGGGACCTCGAACCCATCATCCATACATCACCTGGATAAATTCCATTTCCTTACAACTATCCATGTGATGCGATAAATTTGGGGTGATCAGACTGGTTAATGGACTGGATGGATAGGCCATTATGTACTTGAGCCATGAATCAAGACATGCCCATTCCATCACAAAAACTTCGTGGTACAAGTTGATTGGGATTGAATTTAATGTTCTTACCAAAGCCTTGGGTATACCAAATATACCACTCGATATAGCATATATGTTTGATATTTATATGAAAAACTCCCCTTACATTATTTTCTCCATTTCACGATCTACATTTACCGAAAGTCACAACACTTCAAGGATTAGTAGGTTTGTATTTGTTTGAAAAGATACAAGGGTGAATCCCTTTTATAATCTGAAAAGGAAACATTTCTTTGATAGCCAAATTCTCATGTGGTAGAAGCACTTAGGAAATTAAAAAAAGACAATAATAAGTTATGAGAATTAAGTAGCTCACCTTTGAAGAGCATAGCTAATTAAGTACGGTCAAGGTAAGGATTGACGAATAACACATCCATATTTGTAACCTAACAATTTTTTTTATATGGAAATTTGGGTATGTTACAGATGGTATCAAGGTTATAGGTTACAACACTTAGGCCTGAGGGAGACATGAGAAAATTATTATGTTAAATAAAAAAATATGACACACAATTTTTTTACTATTACAAACAAAATGTGTCAAAATTGTTTTGTAACTAGGTCGGTGCAGAATGGATAATAAGGAATACCTAGAGGTATTAATAATCAAGATCTTCCTAGAAACCCAAAACATTAGAGCAAAAGAAGTTCAACAACCGAGGTGTTGGAAGTAATGAGGAATCTTATCGTGTAATTACAGGTATTCAAAGTTGATAATGAAAAAGTAAAGAAAGCACAAGTAGATCAACAGGAAATTAATGAGATGTTGTTATGAATCATAACAACAAAAAAGATCCCAAAAAATAATTAAGTGCATGAGGAAGTTAGTAGAAAGTCCTCAAAGGATTCTAGCCATGGAACATAAAAACAAAACAATTCTTTTAATGACACACATATGATAGAAAACAGAGCATCTACATTAAGGAAGAGAAAACATATGGACCATTTATATGGAGAGTTCAAGAAAATCAAGCCTTCAACATTTGATGGTGGGTCCACAACCGGTGAAGAAGCATAAGCTTGGTTACATGACATAAAGAAATACTTCCATATATACAATTAATATAGAAATATTAAAGTAAGAATGGCTATCTACAATATGAAAGGTAAAGCCACTATTTGGTGGCAAGACCTAAAACTAGCCAAAAGAAAAGAAAAAAAAAAAAAAAAGATGGAATGGGAATATTTTAAGAAACACTATAACAAAAAATAGTTACCTCAAAGTTATTATGAGAAAAAAAATAAAGTGTTATATCAACTAAAATTAGTACATATGTCCCTCGAGGATCTAATTACTAAGTTTTTATAATTATTAATATTTTTTCCTTATATAAAAGATGAAAAGGTAAAGGTTCAAATGTTTTTAATTTGTTTTTTTTAGTCATACAAGGTCAAAATAGAGTTCTGTAACCCAAAAACTTTGAATGAAGTACTGGAAAAATCAAGGATCTGTTACGATCAATAAAAACAAAGATATGAAAATACAAAAGCAAGGAGGGAAAAGAAGCAAGAGAAGATAAATCAAAGGAAAAAAGCATTTCAAACCTTCACCATTTCGAAATATGAAAAAAGGATATCAAGAACAAAACTCCCACATAAGTGCACCACAAGTATAGGGAAGTATGTCAATTAACTTGGGATTCAAGAAAGAAAATGATAGTCCTAGAGAACCATTGAAGTGKTGTGGATGTGCTGAACCACATTTATTGAGAAATTGTCCCTATAAGAATGTTGTAAATAAAACTATTCGAAACATACAAGAAACTTCGATACTTGGAGATGTTGCAAAAAGTTTTCATAGAATAAACACATCTTTGGATGGTAGGAAATCAGATCATCAATTCATTATTGTGGATATTGAAGGTAATATTCATAACAACAAAGTATCAATTTTTATAGAACTAGTAGCTAGTTTAATTTATGCTACCCAAACTTTAGTAGACTCAAACAAGTTGAAGAAAGTAAATCATACTAAATCCTGGTTAGTACAATTAGAAGCAGACACAAAAATAAAGGTAACATAACTCATTCTTGATCATGAGGTGAATATAAGTGGTCAGGATACAGAGATAAACTTCAATGTGTTCCATTTAGGATCGTATGACATACTTATCAAAATGGACTAGTTAGAAAAGAACAAAGTTGTACTGAACTATTATGAAAAATCATTTGTATACAAGGATAAAGACGAAATATCAAGAAAAGTACAAGGAGTTAGAAAACTAGTTTCTATTAGAAAAATATCAAAAATGCAATTTAAAAAGTGCATCATTAAATGTTGTAAAATATCTTCTATCCAAGGGACAAATATGCTAGACAAAGAAAGAAAACCAAGTTTGGAAGAATTTGCAATTTTTTAGGGATTTAAGGATGTATTCATAGAAGAAATACCTAAATTACCTTCAAGGAGAGAAATATATTTATCTATTGATCTACTACCTGGATCTGCACCAGTTTCAAAGGAACCTTACATAATGAGTATCCCTGAGTTGAAATAATTAAAAATTCAATTACAAGAATTGTTAGATAAAGAATACATTAGACCAAGTGTTTCACCATGGGGAGCAACAATATTATTTTTCAAAAATAAGGATAGAATGCTAATATTATGTATTGACTATTGTCAATTGAAAAAAATGACGATTAAAAACAAATACCCTCTACCCAGGATTAATGATTTATTTGATCGGGTTGGAGGAGCAAAGATATTCTCTAAATTGGATTTAAGATCTGGATATCATAAAATTATAATAAAAGACGAGGACGTAAATAAAAAAATGTTTAGAACATGTTATGGAAATTATTAATTTGTAGTGATTCCATTTGGACTTACTAATGCACCAACAAATTTTATGTGTCCGATGAGCAATATATTTAGCCAATACTTGGATAAATTCGTATTGATTTTTATTGATGGTATATTAATCTATTCAAAAACTAAAGAAGAACATGAACAACATTTGAAAACGATATTACAAATTCTAAGAGAGAATAAATTGTATGCTAAGTTTTATAAATGTGATTTCTATCAAAGAAAGATGCAATATTTGGGACATGTGATATCGACAGATGATATTGCAATAGACCTTGATAAGATTAAAGAAATTATGGAATGGACTATACCTAAAGACGTAGCAGACATATGCTCATTCATGGGGATCACTGATTATTACCAGAGGTTGATCGAAGGGTTTTCCAAGATCGTCTATCCCATTACATCATTGAAGAAAAAGGGGAAAATTTTTATTTGGTCTCAAAAATGGTAGGACGGTTTTGATAAATTAAAAAGTTTACTAACTACAACACCAATTCTTAAAGTGGTTGACCCTTATAAATATTTTACAGTGTGTGTGAATGCAAGTAAATAAGGATTAGGTTGGGTTCTTACATAGGATCGACATGTAATTTGTTACAGATATCGCAGATTAAAAGAACATGAAAAAAACTTTGTAACTCATGATTTGGAATTAGCAGTTGTAATTCATGAATTAAAAATGTGGGAACATTATTTAATGGGAAGAAAAATTATATTACTAACTGATAACAATGGTGTGAAACAAATTTTTAGTTAAAATGAACTCAACTCAAGAAAGGTAAGGTGGTTATCCTTTCTAAGTGATTTTGTAATGTACCCCAAATTTCACTAAAATAAAATAAAAAAATTGTTACGGAAAACTAAAGTCTATTAATCGTCAAAATTGTTTGTGGCACAAGAAGATATTCCATTATATATATTATTCCACTATTTATAAGCATAGAATATTTTACTCCACTCGGTTATCCATCCCAAATATCTGAAGGAGATTTAAATCCAACCTATCTCCTACTGTTATATTTCATCATAACGTTTTTGTTAGATTTGAGTCATACATTTATTTGCATTGATGAATTAGTGGCTATGAATGTCAAATTCCATAGCATAAACACTAGGGTTACATCAAACCACGCTATCCATATTATAATAATGTCAAAAACTATGTTATAAAACATGTATGCGATATAATCCATAGCAACACGATTAAACACTAGTAGACATAGTGTAGAACTAGGAGACATAACTATCCAAGTCAAAAATCTATGAGCTAGGGTTTATAACACCCCATAACAACATAAAACCTTAACATAGTGTAACAAACTATATTTAAACAAGAAAAATACGATGTACACAAAACAATAAAGTTGTAAACCTACACATATGCTAACAATTCCCACTCGATCCATGGTTAAACATATACAACACAACATTTAAGTGGTTCGTAATTCATATTTGAGGTGGATTCCAGTTCAGGTATGAAGCTAGGACGTTATATCCTGTATGAATTTATGTTATGGCAGGTCCATTAATGGTGATAGGCCTACCCAGTACCCTCCATAACTGACATTACAGGGAACCCGCCAATGTGGGCTCACCACTTCAGTCAATTTCACATGGAAAAGGTGTGGGAGCGTACCAATTTCTCTTACCCACTAATGAGGGGCTCGAGGTGTCATTCTCTCCTCRCAGTCACCATCTTTGTTATCGTAATGTATTTTTCCTCTTCATTGTATGCAACCAACATTTTTGGTAATGCTTGGCTCTAGTGAGGGATGGAGGTAAAAAACGCACTGTAGGGTTCTCCACAAGCAYAGGTGAGTAACCTTTATAATTCTTTTGTTCTCTGTAAAATGCATTCTTTATGAAAAACATTCTTTGTGCAATGTATTCTTTATGAAAAAACGTTCTCTATCCAATTCATTATTTATGCAATGCATTCTCTATTGGGTGGAAATGCATTCTCTGAATAATGAATTCTCTGTCTGTGCAATGTATACTATGTGTAATGTGTTCTCTGTTTGGTACAATATCATATATGTGAGGTTCTATGTCACATACCTTATAATTCTCTTTTTGTTTTGAAGGTTGATATCACATGATATTTGCACCTTTGTATGAGTTTCGTTCCAGGTTCCACCCTGTTAAATGGTTCATTTGTAAGTTAGGTTAAATCGTTTAAGATTATCACTTGGGTTTGATGGGGTTACTGTGTTTCTTCTCTGCTGGCTATCAGTATTCAAGCTTGTATTCCTTTGGTTCCTTCCCAGTCAGACCATGGTCGGAATCACTGTTTCTATAAGATAAACCCTCTGAAATTTTCTCGTTTTGTTTTTTAAGTATGAACAGAGGTCGTTACACTCATGAGCTTTGTTTGGAGGGTGTTGTAAAAGAAAATAATCGTCAGTTTAGAGAACTATATGGGCAAACCCTGGGTGAAAGTCATGATCGAATGACTATAGTTTTATTCTTTGATTTTTGGATTCAACAGTAGACTCCGAAACTTACTACACTAATTAAATTCATTACAGACCTGACGATTTTTGTTGAACTTTATATGTAAATTCATAATTGTACTATGTATATGTATATCAATAATAAAGGCCCGTATTCACTTTGAAAAATAGGAACAACATTTATTTGTATTCACTAGCTATAAAATTCTTTGCCGAGAAGAATTATACTTTGTCTCAGTTAAAGAACCCACGACCATCTCTACAATAGTATTTAATTGATTACTCATATGTTAGAGTTAAAAATAAAATGTTTACGTAATTTAGGGATTTCTTATGTTCGACAACTATGTACTAAACAAAAATGGTATTCTTCTTTATTACCTGTTGTACCCTATGATTGTATCCATTCACCACATCATTTGTTGAATGTACGAGGTAAGATATTCATAAGGTTTGAACACATTTTTTTGTTGTTAAACTTTAATCTATGAATTAGGTTCTTACTGCAATTTTTATGCACCTAGATTGCATCCTCTGCACTTCTGTAAATGCTTCTCGATTTAAAATTTCTTACTATGATTATTACCATATATATCTAACCATATCGCATCATGTGCGTCTCTATCATTACTTATTAATTTAGTACTTTCTTTACTCCAATCATTATCCTTTTCGGAATTCCATCTGTGTATTATGGAACAAGTGATAGTTTTGTTTTTTTAATGTTAACTTTGCCACGGTAAATTCTTTCCATTCTTTTTTCCCTCTGTACAAGGTTTTGTAATTTATTCAAATTAATACTTATTGGTTGATAAAATCCTTCTCTTGATTATAGTCTGTACTCTCTTTGTATATATGTTCTATGTATTTTATAATCTAAAGATATGTACAGGGGTCACAAAGCCACATAAATTGATTAAATGTTTTCTTACTTTTCTTATTTTCGCAAGTGAAATAATTTTGCATGGATGTAAATTGATGATGGGTCCCTTTTTTCTTGCGAGGGAACCCATCAGATCGATTATGCACCCACTCCCCTCCTAAGTCATGGATCGAGTTCTTCACAAGGCAAATGAAGACACTCTAATATTCAATCGGAAGCTAAGATCAGTTAATATTTGACTCAATTATTTACCTCATTATTTATATGGTTTGGACTTTAGTAAGTTACTAATACCATTATATGGCTTCCTTGCAGGTTTGGAGAAAAGACATTGCTCTTGGTGAAAGAAGTGGCATGTCCAGAAAAGGTATTCAGGTTCCATTTTCCTTCCACCGGTCCATGCATAGACTCACCTCCATCGTATATAGATTTATGTTTACTTTCTAAAAACTTTGTTTAGACTAGTTATTGGGTTCTTGGATTGATGGAAACCCAAAGTTGTAATAATTTTGGTTAGCGACCTATTGACTATAATAAGCATATTTTTGTCAAACATTCTACGATCTATTGTATCGGATACCTTTTCTATGATAATAGATAAAAATAATGTATTTGGGAATTTTATTATTTTCCACCTATACTCAACATATAAGTAGCAATTTCAATACAGTCTATTTATACTTTTCATTCTGAAGTATTTTGATTTTGTACAGTAAATGAACAACAATCACAGAAATAAGTTATCATGGACAATAACCACATATATACAGTTTTATATTTATACAAGTATATATATATATATATATATATATATATATAATAAACTATAATACCTCAGATAAACATCGCTACAAGTTCTCTTACGCAATGTAAATCCACAAATCTAACATAGCTACAAAATCTACTTAATCAATTCATATTTATAAGTATAGAAATATAAAACATAACATCAACTCTATAACATCAGCAATTCGAGTACGTAGCTGAGATACATATCTGAAGACTTATGCTGGGAAAACAAATGGAATAGCCATGTTCCACTCAACTGTAGAAAAAAAAAAAACCATGATCAATTGTCCTGATAACCCCCTGGCCTGACCATGACTCCATAAGGGAAAGCTGAGTCATACTCCTTAGCCAATGTCACCTTCAATAGTTCACAAAATTATTTTCCTCACACCATATGTGATAATAACAACAAAACAGTTCTCAATATCAACATACTAAGCAATGTCTTGCCTCCCACATATGTTGTATTTATCTTGTGCCTAGGACTTTCCATTCCTTTCCCTCCTTGGGGAAATTTGTAGCTTTACAAATCACTGATTTTTAGGGGATACTAGTGACAAAACTAAACTTCTACCACTTGTAAAAGATGACTTTGAGTTAACTCAAACATGTTCCCCACTCATGGAGTCATAGTCAACTATTTTTAACCTGGTTGTTCCATTTGTCTTCCAACATTTCATTTATTAAAAAGTGTGTCTCATACATGTGTCCATCAAAAGAGGACAGTTGGGAAATTCAAACCTTTTCCCAACAGTTATAAGATAATAATTACATAATCCAAAATTCTAAATTCAGATTTTGCATAAATGACAATTTATTTCTAAATCTAAATTTCCATAAATGGAAATTTATTTCTAATTTTAGTTTGGAATTTATTTTTTAATAATTTGAGGATATTACATCCTCTCCTCCTTAATTAAAAAATTGTCCTCAGTGTTCAATCATCTCTCCTAACAAAATTGGATAATATTTGAGCATATCCTCTTCCAATTCCCAAGTGGCCTCCTCAGGACTAAAGTGATTCAATTGCACTTTTATTTAGACGATGGATCTATTTCGAGGTACTATTTCTTTCGTGTACAAAATGGACACGGGTTCCGCTTGGAACTCGCCTTTTTGTTCCACCTGCACCATGTTCCAATCAATTATGTGTGTAAGATCATGAATACGTATTTTCAATAATGAAACATGAAAAACATTCTGAACTTTTAAATTTGAAGGAAGTTCCAGTTGATATGCCACGGGTCCTATTCGAGTTAAAATCTCGAAGGGGCCAAAAAATCTTGGTGCCAACTTGGAACAATTTCCTAGCTTTAAAGAGATCCTTCTTGCTTTGACTTTTAGATATACATGTTCCCCAATTTTGAATTATTGATGTCTTGTTTTTAGATCTTCATAGATTTTATGTCAGTCTTGTGCCTCTTTCTGATTTTGTTGTACACTTTTTACCATTCTTTCCATTTCTTGGTGCATTTCTAGTCCCACCATAATCCTGTCAACTAGATTATCCCCACAGATTGGAGTTGTGCATTTCCTTCTATATAATGCTTCAAAGGGACTCATCTTAGTTGATGCCTGATAACCATTATTGTAAGTGAACTCAACTAACTGCAGATACTCTACCCACTTAGTTGGTTTTGTTCTTACGTACATTTGCAACATTTCTTCGATAATTTTGTTTGTTCAGTCAGTTTTCCCATCCGTTTGTGGATGGTAACTTGTGATAAAATTCAAAATAGTACCCAAACCTACAAACAATTATTTCCAAAAATTGGATTTAAATTTGAAATCTCTATCTAAAATCGCCATCTTAGGAATTCCATGCAACCTAAAAATTTCTTTCATAAAAATTTTAGTGATATTAATCACTTTGTAAGTAGATTTCACATGTATAAAATGTGTAGATTTACTTAGTTTATCAATAACTACCTCAATTGAGTCAATTTTTATTTGAGTCTTAGGAAAACCTGTGATGGAGTCCATCAAAATAGTTTCCCATTTCCATTTGAGCATAGGCAGAGGTTGTAATAGACTTGTCGGATGCTGATGCTCAGTCGTTACATGTTCACAATCTAAACATTTAGACAAATATTCAATTGTTTTGTTTTTCATGTTAGGCCAATAAAACTGTTTCCTTAATGTTTTTATCATTTTCTGGTATCGTGGATGACCAAAATATAACTTTTTTTGCAGCTCATCAGGAATAGTTGTCTTTAAATCAGTCGATTTAGGTACATATAACTTGTCTTTGAACTTTAACAACACATTTTTATCTACAATCAGATAAGTTTTATTCATATTTTCTACATTTGGTTGTGATTTTGTTGTTGTTTTGATGTAATTTTCATCACTACTACTTGCAGATTTTATCCTATGTTCGATATCATTTTCTTCCTTGCTGATAATTGTTTCATAAATCCCACTAGTCCTCCGACTTAGTCCATCTGCAAATTTTTTTTCCTTACCCTTGATGTGTCATACTTCAAAATCAAACTCACTTAAAAAGGCCAACCATCTCGCTTGTATTGTGTTGAGATCTAGTTGACTCAACAAATACTTTACACCACTGTTGTCGATTAGTAACATAAATTTTCTTCCCATTAAATAATGCCACCACATTTTTAATGCATGAATCACAACTACTAATTCTAAATCGTGAGTCACATAGTTTTATTCATGTTATTTTAATTTACATGATTCATAATAGATGACGTGTCCATTTTTTGTTAGCACACCTCCTAATCCATCTTTACTCGCATCTACATAAGATGTAAATTCTTTATCTGGATCTTTTTAGCTTATCAAAATTGTCTTGACATTTTTGCGACCAATTAAATTTTATTCCCTTTTTCTATAGTGATGTCATGAGATACACAATTCTGTAAAATCCTTTGATAAACCTCTTGTAGTAACCGGTGATCCCCATAAATGACCTTATGTCTACTACATCTTTAGAAATAGGCCATTCCATAATGGCTTTAATATTTTCTGGGTCCACTGCAATACCATCTTCTGATATTAAGTTCTCTAAATATTGTATATTCCTTTGGTAGAAGTCACACTTATCAAAATTAGCATATAAATTATGTTCTCTGAAAGTCTTTAGTACTATTTTCAGATGTTCTTCATGTTCCTCTTCATTTTTTGAATAAACTGAAATATCAAAGATAAAAACCAACATTAATTTATCAAGACATTGGTTGAATATACTATTCATCAAGCACATAAAGGTTGATGGTGCATTACTAAGTCCAAACGAAATCAATACAAATTCATAGTGTCCATAATGTATTCTAAATCTTTTTTTGTTTATGTCTTCATACTTTATCCTGACTTGGTGATAACCAGACCTCAAATCTAGCTTAGAGAATATTTTTTCTCCTCCAACCTAGTCAAAGAGATCGTTAATTATAGGTAAGGAATAATTATTCTTAATCGTCATTTTATTTAAATGATGATGATCAATACACATTCTCAAAGTTTCATATTTCTTTTTAGCAAACAAAATTGGTGCTCCCTAGGGTGAAACACTTGGTCTGATATACTCTTTATCTAACAATTCCTGTAACTGACTTTTCAATTCTGTTAATTCAGGTACACTCATTATATAAGGTTCCTTGGACACCTGGGCATATCCAGGTAGTAGATCGATAGATAAATCTATCTATCTCCTTGAAGGTAGTTCTGGTATTTCTTCTACAAATACATCTCTGAAGCCATGTAGGAATGCAAAGTATTCTAAACTTGGTTTGCTTTCCTTCTCTAAGATATTAGTTTGCAAACCTTATTAATACATTTCTTAGATTGCATTACTGATATTTACGTAACATAAACTAGTTTAATGATTCCTTGTATTGTTCTCACTATATTATTTTCATATTTATACACAAATGACTTTTCGTAACAGTTTAATATCACTTTATGTTTCTCTAACCAGTCTATTCTGATAATTATATCGTAATACCCCAAAGGTAATACGTTCATATTTAACTTTGTATTCTAATCATATATATTGAGTTGACAATAAAAAATAAATTATGTTACCTTTCTTTTGTCCCGGTTGCTAGCTGTACTCAAAATAGCTCCTGGGTCAATTAATATGGAAATATTTTTATCATGAATTTTACCTTCAACTTCCACAGTAGTGGATTGATGATGTTATTCTCTGCCATCCACAACTGCATTGATCCTATGCATGCTTGTGCGAATATCTCCCACTATTGATTCTTCTTGAAGATTATCAACTGCAGTTTTTCCCGATGGGTTTAAGTGTGGACAATTCCTCCTTAAGTGGGATTCTCCACACTCCCAACATTTCAACGGTTCTCTGGGACCATCCCCTACTTTCTTAAATCCCAAATTAATTGTTTTATTTCCCCCTTGAGTGTGTTGTTTATTTTTTTGGTAGTCCTTCCTTTGAAAACCGTTTGCCATGTTACATAAAGGGGTTGGTTGGAAAGCTTTATTATTCTTATTCATTTTATCATGCTTCTTGTCTTTCCATGCCTTGGTAATTTCATCTCTATGTTTATACTTATCATACCACATTTGAGCCTTCCTAAATGCGTCATTTAAATACTTAGGATTATCAAATTCAATTATGTCCCTATAATAATGTGGTAGATAGCTTAAGAACCTATGTATATTTACCTTATCTTTTTTTATGTAAGGCAAAAACCTCAACAAATCTAGAAATTTATTTATCATATCGTCCATAACAATTTGTCCTAGTCATAGTTCATAAACTTCCTTAGTTTTTATTTCGTAATAACTTTCTAATAAGTACTGCTTCTTGAAATACTTTTTCAATTTTGACCATTCCATTCATTTTTCCTTCAATCCCTTTGCTAATTTCAGGTCTTATCACCAGATACTCGCTTTTCACTTTAAATTATAAATGTCCATTCTAACTTTCATGTTACTTGAATAATTATAAATCTGGAAGTATTTCTTTATGTCTAACAACCATGCTTCAACTTCCTCACCAGTATTTGATTCTCCATCAAAGGTGGATGGTTTTATTTTTTTGAATTCACCATCCAGGTGATCCACTTCTGTTGCCCATGATTTTGGTCGTCGTGATGATGTATTGATAATGGTGTACTCCAGTTCTTCATAAGAACTTTCTCCTGAGAAAAGTTACTTTCATCTCTTCCCATAAAACTCATTTTTGAAGAAGGTTCGTAGGCCGCTAATATATTTGGGTGCGAGAATGACCCATTCTCGTAGGCTGCTTTAAGCCAGGATGAGAACTTCTCGCACCGTGTTGAATATCCAAGGTGCGAACTCTTCCTAAAGCATGGAAAAAGATGAATTCTCGACGTTTCTAGAAGGGAATCTTCTAGAAGAATGGGTTTGCATTTGAATGGTTATCCTTGTACTGGATTACCTGATATTGTGGGATCATTCTTATCCAAGTAACTATCTCATTCTCTCCTATATATTGAGGGAATTATCATGGAAAAGGTTAAGCAAGATTCATTGGAGAATTGGTGAAAGAATTGAGTGAAGGACTCAGCTTGAACAGTAGCTTGGAGACTCTAGCAAGTCTATCAAGAGGATTTGATCTTCTTCATGCAAGGATTGAGCAAGTGTG
>SNQJ01S0017324.1:0-24627 GCA_010110895.2 Picea sitchensis
GAAATTTCCATGTATGCTGTCACTAGATGACACCTATATGACTTACTCCTCCTTTGGGCTTGGAATGACTATTAGGTCTTGATATTGATATTGTATTTTTTTTTAAAATACCTACACAAAGGTGGCAATTGTGACATGTTTCACTCTCTTCCCGTCTCTATTGCCACATCCAAGACATCTCTCTTTCCACCTCCAAGATTTTCGCTCCCATAGAAACCGCGTCGGAGCTAGTAACTCCTGGCCGTCGTTGTTGCCACCTGAAGGATGTCGTTCTTACGACGTCCAAGAGTGTCGCTCCCATAGCAACCACGTCGGAGCTAATACCTCGTTCCGTTGGTCTTGCCACCTTCAGAACGTCTCTCTTGCCACCTTTGAAATGTCTCTTTTGCCACCTTTGAAACGTCTCTCTTGCCACGTCTGAAACGTCTCACTTGCCACGTTTGAAATGNCTCACTTGCCACATTTGCAACGTCTCACTTGCCATGTTTGAAACGTTGGTCTTGCCACGTTTGCAATGTCTCTCTTGCCATGTTTGAAACGTCGGTCTTGCCACGTTTGCAACGTCTCTCTTTCCACGTTTGAAACGTCGGTCTCGCCACGTTTGCAACGTCTCTCTTGCCACGTGTGAAACATCGGTCTTGCCACGTTTGCAACGTCTCTCTTGCCACGTTTGAAACATCGCAATATAGACGAAAACTAGGTCGTCGAAAAAACGACGTCATGTGAAACGACGTTTGAGGGGGTCCGAGGTTTGTCGGTCTTTCGACAATAGAAAGTGGCAATTGTGTCGAACGCGCCGTCGGAATTTGACCCAAATGCAGTAGTGGGTGGAGGTGGATGTGGAGGTGGTTGATGCGCCCCTTGACTATAACTTGTTACTAGGACGTAAGTGGACTTATGCTATGTCTGTAGTCATATCGTCCATCTTCTGTACTCTATGGTTTCCTCACGATGGGAATATCATGATGATCAACCAATTTTACTTTGCATACACTATCCCCAATGCATCAGTTGGACCATCGATCCCCATGATTGACAATTCTCAGCCGATAATTGAGAATATTGGTGTCAGAATGTATTCATCCCTTATGGGTACCTTTGATTTCGTGGCACCAATTCATCATATCTATTCCATGTCCAGTAGGTTGCTTCATCAATGAGGTCCATTCCTTTCCGCACTTTGTATTTTAACGATCCTTGGACCCTACCTTCCTTGGATGCGTCTTGTGAAGGTAAGTCACATATTGGAATGGCTATGCCACTGTCATCAATAGAGATAGCGTATTAGGATTTTCTTGACTCTTCTACTGACCCAGATCTTGTCGCCTCATAGACGGACGAGGAGGATCCTATTCTTAAGCTTGTATGGGCCACTTCACCATATTTCTCACATGACTGCCTTGATGATACTTTACCCTTGGATGAAGCAATCGTAGAGGCAATGAATGGTTCTGATAGGCCATGGGATGATTTGCACCATCACTGTTATTTCCTCCCAAAGCTTGCTAGAATCGAACAAGATGATTTTAGATCTACCTTGAGCGAGATAGTCGGTCACGATGTACTTCCACTTAATACACATGACATTTATGATGAAGGAAACATGGAGAGTATCTCTTCTACCATCATGATCGATATCTCTTGTATTCCTGGTAAGGTTGAAAAGGTGTATATCGGTGCAAATTACTCACCGGAAGAAATTATGATCTACACCAAGCTCTTCAAAGAATTATGTGATGTATTCACTTTGTCATATGAAGAGATTCCAGGAATCGACCCTCAAATTGTCAAACATGATATTAAAACCTACCCATATGCTAAACTTGTTCGACAATGACTTAGATTTGTCAATCCTAGGAAGGCCCCTGCTATTAAGGCAAAGGTGGAGAAAATTCTTGATGCTGGCTTTATCTACCCAGTTCCCTTAACTGAATGGGTATCCAATCCCATTCCTGTGAATAAGAAGCAAGGAACCATCCATGTATGCATGGATTTTCGAGACCTGAATAAGGCTTGTTCTAAAGACAACTTCCAAACACCCTTCATTG
Source organism: Picea sitchensis (assembly GCA_010110895.2). Classification (NCBI taxonomy): domain Eukaryota; kingdom Viridiplantae; phylum Streptophyta; class Pinopsida; order Pinales; family Pinaceae; genus Picea; species Picea sitchensis. The sequence continues at coordinate 2,049 of SNQJ01S0017324.1, forward strand.
ATCATATTCTAGATGAGTGTGTGAGAAGTGAGTTATTTTCTTTTATGGATGGATTTTCAGGATACAACCAAATTTATATTAAACCATAGGATCAACATAAGACATCATTTATTTTTCCTTGGGGTACTTTCGCATACCAAAATATGCCTTTCGTCCTTAAAAACACTGAAGCAACCTTCCAACGAGCCATGACGTTCGCATTTCATGATCTCAAGAATATAGTCGAAGCATATCTTGATGATCTCGTTTCTCACTCTCGCAAAAGAGTGGATCACTCTACCCATCTTCGGCTAGTTTTTGAAAGATGTCACTATTATCAGATTCGTTTGAACGCTCATAAGTGCATCTTTTGTGTTAGGTCAAGTCGTCTTCTAGGATTCTTAGTCTCTGAGACTGGGATCATGGTGGATCCTTTAAAGGTTGAGGCAATACTTTGATTTCCTCCCTTGTGCACTATTCATGAACTTCAAGGTTTATAGAGGAAATCTAACATTTTACGCCGGTTTATAGTAAACCATGCCAATATTACTAAGGGTTTCATGCGTCTCTTGAAGAAGGAAACTCCTTTTATATGGGATGAGCGAGCCCAAGAGTCTTTCGATGCTCTGAATAAAGCCTTGGTGTCAACGCCTCTACTGAAGTCTCTGGACTATAGTAGAGATTACTTGCTTTATATTGCTGCGTCTGAAGGGATGATTGGTATGGTTTTAGTTCAGGAGGATGATGACCTCCGTGAGCACATCGTTTACTATCTTAGTAAAAAATTAGTTGACCCTGAACTCAAGTATTCTCATGTTGAGAAGCTAGCTTTGGCTGTCATTCACGTAGTTCAAAGATTACGACACTTTATATTTCTTTGAAAAACTATTATGGTTGTTGATGTAAATCCATTTCAATACGTCCTTACTAGGCGTATCATAGGGGGGAAATATAATAAATGGATTGTCATCTTGCAAGAGTTTGATCTCAATTTTTCTTCGGCGAAATCCAAGAAATCACTAGTCTTTGTTGAGTTAATATTGGACTTCCCTCAGTTAGATAAGGATGTTATTCATGTTGATTCATTTGAGGATGAACACATTTTCCTTGTCTCATCGTTAGACCCCTAGTATGGAGATATTGTGATCTATCTTCAAACCTTGAAGTTCCCTTAGCATATTTCGAGAGATGATCAATGACGTATACAATATCAATCTAAGAAATACCTTATCATCAGCAACACTTTGTATCGCTGAGGAGTAGATAATATATTGTGTCCTTGATTGACTCACGAAGAAGTTGAGTCTATCCTTAATGAATGTCACAGTGGGGCTTGTGGTGGTCATCTATTCAGGCTTGCGACACCCCAGAAAATATTGCGAGCCGATTATTTTTGGCCATCTATTTTTAAATATTGTGTCGAAGAGGTCAAGAAGTGTCACCCCTGCCAGGTGTTCACTCGAAAGATGGGCTTGCATCTAGCCCCTCTTCAGCCGGTCATTATCGTCAGTCCCTTCACCAAGTGGGGGTGAATTTTGTGGATTGAAACCCAACTTCGAATGGGGGGCATCAACATATTATCATGGCCATAGATTATTTTACTAAGTGGGATGAGGTCATGCCTATAGTTAAATTCGATGGTAAGACTGTTGCATTTTTCGTGTTCAATCAAATTATAGCCAGGTTCAGAATCCTGAGTGAGATTGTCACTGATCATGGCACTAACTTTCAAAAATAAATAATAAAAGAATTAGCATCGAAACTGGGGTTTAAACATAGAAATTCTTCCCCTTACTATCCATAGGAAAATGGACAAGTGTAGTCCGTAAATAATTCTCTCAAGACCATTTTGAAGAAAACTGTCAGCTAGAGAAAGTCTGACTGGCATATCATGCTTTACTCTGTGCTTTGGGCATACCGAACCTTGGTTAAGACTTTCAACAGTTTCTCTCCTTTCCAGTTAGTACACGGTGTGGATTCGATCCTACTTATTGAATGTGAAATCCATTCTCTTAGATTGGAGGTTACACTCCTACCTGACACTTCTGATCTCAAACAATGCCTCGTACACCTAGAGAGTTTAGACAAGCAGCGTCGAGATGCCTCTATGACTATCGAAGCGAATAAATGACGCGTCAAGGTCCAAATGATAAGTTTGTCTATCCTCATTAGTACATTGAGGGTGACTTTGTCCTCTTGTATGACCAAGTCAAAGAACCACTGGGGGCAGTAAAGTTCAACCCCATGTGGCATGGTCCTTATATCGTGCCACGTGTGTTAGAAAAATGAGCCTAATAATTAGAATATTATGAAGGGAATATGCTGGCTGAGCCCAAGAATGGGATCTACTTGAAAAGATACTACACTTGAGCCCCGAGCTTGGGTGTAACTCTTTACTGATGCATTTTAGTGTATATATATTTTCTCCTTTTTTGTCTTCATCTTGCTTATCGAGTTTTCCCTTGGTTGGAAGATGTCAACGGATTCTTCGGTTTACTTAGGATTCGCAGACGGGGCCAGTTGTCATACACAAAACTTGGCTTCCACTGCTTAGGTTGTTTACTCACTCAAGGGTCAACTGGGGTCTTCAGGTGGCGTTTTCCTACGGCCATCAATGAATTATGTGGCCAATTATAACGTTGTTATAAAGCTTTTACGTGATGCCATTTCACATGGTATCCATTCTTTAGAAGTTCTCTTGGACTCCCAGTTAGTAGTATGCCAGTTGAATGGTAGTCACTGTGTGCGAGATCCTACTCTACTCCGACGATTCCTACGGGTACGACTTTTGGAATGACATTTTGATTTTATTACTTATCATCACATACCTAGAATTTCTAATCATGTATCCGATGCATACACTAATTATGTTTTAGATTGGCATTTGTCACATAACTAAAGCAAAGAAAATACATTCACCAATGTACACATTGTAATATAAGTAAAGCCGAAGACCAATCTTTTTTTATATATTTCATCTCTCCAAAAAATATGGTGTTATAGTACAAAATTGGGGCTTACACCCTCAAAATACATATACAATCGATCAATACAATAATAACAACATATACACCTGTGGCACCGAATGTGTGTCATGATAGCAGAGTATGACATTTGCGAGACGCTGGAAGAGTCATACCCAATCATGGGGGACACCTACCACCTGCCACTACATCACCTTCGATAGATCCTCTACCTAAACCATGGGAATTCTTTGCGTCAAATGAGACAGTTTCCCTGCACGTTTTGAATCACTCTCTCAACGTCTCCTCCCACTAGCTCATCTCCCTGGTGCCTCTATTGGTGTCATGGAAGTCTATCTGGTCGTCGCGGACCCACATCTATGTAACATATATGTTTTAATCACTACTTGACATCATCCAAAAAATATTTTTGTTTTCCTCTAAAAAAATACAAAAAAATGAAATATTCAAAAAACTTTTGTATAGCTATGTCTCTGTAGGCGGAACTTGGTGGTAATGGCATGTCTAGATATCCTCTGAAGTCGATCCCTGCATAAGGGTAGTCCTCCAGAGCTATCACCTATCGACACCATTAGAAGAAAAACTCATCGTTGGAGGGTGTTGGTACCCTACCACCCCCCAATTTCCTTATCACCTCAGTCCACTTTGCCATGGCTGGATCGTGAGGTCCATGCAAAAAAATATCGACTTTAGGGCCCAAGCCTGGAACCTTCTCAAAGAAAAAAATACATAGGATAGACGTGAACGCAAAGTTACTCTTTCTACCATGTTTGTAGTCTGTTAGTTGACCCTTCATGTTGGCCAGTAGTGAAGTGCACCAGTCGTAAACCGTGGGTTGCAAGCACTCCACCGAGTAGAATATACTTTTCCTTGATGTCTGATGCAATGAGGCTGACCCTGTGATCTGTGTCAACACTAGGACAATGATCTTGAGACTCAGGTTTTTGATCACTCTGATTAGGAGTTGGATCCCTACCTTATTGATCCTTGCAATGCAATGAGTGGCTATGTAGTCCTCTATATTCATGCCACTCCCAGCTCCCTAGGATTTGAATTTCACCACCTCACCCTGACATGACAATCCTGTCAGAAATTATATGTCCTCAACTTCAATCCTTAATGGTTTCCCATCGAGGTTGAAGGCCTATGTATCTGGATCCCAGTATTTCACCGACAACTAGAGCAGTATCACTTGATCCCTCATGCCTTTGAGACCCCAAAATTTATACAGCCTACATCTTCTTAATTCCATTTGGGCCCTTGGATATCTATCCACTGCAACATCAACCTTGTAATGCTCTCTTTCTCTCCACTCTAGCACCATCCTGCAAGTTTAAAATCAATTTTTGAGTTAGTAAAATTTTAAAAATCAAACCCATGGACTTGTACGCGAGATGCAACTTACACAGTCACATATAGGGCTTCCTATATGCGATCTATTTTGATAACAGTCGTGCATAGGGATGCGTATATGTGCCTCGACGATCTACAACCCGCGTATACACTAGTTTCTAATTTGTGCTTTGAAATACTCAAAAAATGAGACCTAATTGCAAATAATAATCCACTAGAAATGAAGAGAAGGGCAAGATGACTTACTTGGTCTAGACGGTTTTCAATTCCGTCCCTCGTAGCTCCCACAATCCGCAGTTGAAATTCAGGGGAAATTTGGTCCAAAATGTACTATTTGGGTAAAAATTACAAATGGTATAGTAAAATTGGTTATTTTCACTATTTATAGAAAATAATTACCCACTTTGCATAGTTTTTGCTAATATTTTGGCCTAGTGGACTAATAATGCAGTGGATGGAGTTGGTTTTGGTGGTTTTATCTAGGGATTCTTGCGGTTTATAGGGCCATGTCGCGTGTTCGTAACTTTGACAGGTATTTTTATTGACCAACATATAGGATAGATCATCACTCCGTTTTGCACATTTGCATTATCCTATAACTGCAATTCGTATACCTTAGGTACAAACCCATTTAGTAGTGACACATAACCTTCTTTCTGCAAATAGAAGTGTCATTATTGAATGGTAGAGACTTACCAAACATGGGTTCCCTAGTTAGAACCTCTATTCCATTCGGTGCCCATGAAAAGATTTTGTCTGTAGGACCGAGAGTCCCTTATAGATAATATATGAATTTGTGTTCGAACCTCATTTCTTACTCATAAGCATGCTGACCTATACCTATGGGAATCCTAACGAGTCTGGTTTAAGCTCTTTTCTGACTCTCTCAAAAAGTGATAAGATTGTTGAATGAACTTGTCTCTTTAACACTCGTAAATTGGATTTTAAAGGAAGTCTATTTGGTGTAAGTTTAACCCTTTATCAAACCAAGTAGACTAAATTTACGAAAATGACATTCTTTGGCGTTAAATTGTAATTGAATCTCATTCTCTTGCTTGCAGTATTGAGCCCATTGTCGATTCTTGCTTTCACATTATAATCCTATCACCTCAATAGTTTTCATCATCAACCAAGCAGAGCCATGTTTATATCCTTTGCAACTTGACACCCTATACCCAAAGAGGAAACATTCCCCCGAGTGTCCATATCCTGCATGTACATCCTTGCATTGAGCATAGGTGTGTTCCACTGTTGGAACTAGTTGCTTACTAATGACACTCGTTTCCTCCTCTGTATCATAACATTCATTTGACTATGAGAAAACAAAAAAAAATATGGGCGGGAAAAGAATATTATCTTATGTTGGCAGCAATTGTGTCACCTTTGAACAAAGCACAAATTTTTGAGTCCACTTGTCATCAAAATTTTGGGTTTGGCATGACCTTAGGAATTTGAGCTCATTACTTAGAGTTTACTCCCATGAATGGTTACTCTTCCAGTCCCTATGTAGAGTTTGATTGGTGCCTCCTGCATCACAAAGTTTCATCATTTGAGGATACGCTGCCAGAGTCGTCCATATGTCTCATGCTCTTGTTCAAAGGATGTTTATTAGCATGTGTCATCCATTTCTCAGAACTCTTGACTTTGCATGTCGATCATACCCTCAATGTGTGTCAGAGTTACATGAAGTTGTAGTCATAACGTGCACCCTAGTCCTACTTTCATTATGGGTAGGTAACCTGGAACCCATCAATCAACATTTCCTCATTGGTCGCTGACTGGTGGGTTTCCCTTGTGTTCGACGACAATAAATCTATCCACACACTGGGATTCATGCAGTGTCTTGGATGCCATTATCCTTATTGGTGGGTTCCTCTCCTTTGTCGACAATTTTCTTTATTGGCTGCTATTCAGAGGGTCTTTTTCATGCAATGCTTTCATCTAGTACATGCGAAAGACACACAAGGTCGTTGGTTCGTGAACATGTTCTTCATTTGAGTTCCTCCAAATCATCAAGATCCTAATTCATACCTCGTGTTGAATGATGATATATTCCTTAATGCTCTCCTTTTAGTGCGTCTCTTTCCATCGACTTCAACCCATTTATTCTAGAAATGAGACCTAGAGTCCTATGAGTACCTAGAGGCTTGCAGTCATCAGTGGCAAGTTCTGTCACCATCGAAAATTGTGAATACATCAATGTATCCTGATCGATGGATTATTCAAGTGTTTGACATCAACTCCTTTATTCACACTTGTAAGAATGTATTCGATGCCTTGATACCTACTTTCATTATCGATAGGTTGTCTCACGTTTGTTAATGATATACCTTAATGACTGGTAATCAAACGAAGTCTCATTGTGTTCAAACTCAACTCCTTTATTCACATGATGTAGACTTGCACCTTTGCCATATCGTGTAGAAGACTTGAAGACATCAGTTTATAGTCACAACTTTCCTGAGTTGTTGTTATCATTCATTGGACTAGTACCTATATGACTTCAATGATAATGGGAGATCAGATTGTACTCCATTGTATCAGATATATTCAGATTGATTTTGAGACTGGTTTTCACTGGGCCTTGTTTGTGACTATGAAAACCTATGGCATGTATCTACTCTTGTAATGCATATTCATGGCCATGAACAACTATTTGGTATATTTCCACATGGATTTGTAGTGTAATTCAAATTGGCATACATGTGCACAAAGTCAGTGTGGATTGTAATATTCTTATGAGCAACTAGTTCATCCAGATGGGTCTCCATTACTCCACTTTTGGGAATTATAATATATTTCATCCATCAGAGATACTCCTTTGACCTCACACATTAGGGGGCATCTGTTATAGGAATATTTTCCTCACCCTATGAAAACTTGCTCATAAGGAATTTTCCATTTCCCTATGTAGACTTGAAGTCCCTTTTTGCAGTTCCCATAGCTAAAAATTGTATTTTTCCACATATACACGCCCTAATAGATATACAACAAGCATATACGCAGGTTGCACCATTACAACTTGGGTACATCGGGGTTTGTGCTCAAAATTAAAAAATGGTGTCAGGTTTCCATGTCACGTCACAAGATCCATGATCCTTGACCTTCCATATACTAGAAACATTCCGACTCGACCCTTCAATTCCATTTGAAGGCTATAAATGGGCCATATCCAAGCTGTGGAAAAGAGGAGAAGAATTCAACTTTGAGAGAAAAGTTACTCTGGAGAAATTATTCACTTCATATTGAGTCTCCATCCCTTTGTCCTTTTAAGTATGAAAACATTGTTCAACCCTCAAGCTTTTCCCTATTTGATAAAGAACCTAATTTTCTCTCTTATATGGGCTTGCCTTTGGTGGAGGATTGAAGCGGTGGAGGCCCAGCTGGAAGGGACTTAGTTTCTCAGTTCTGAACGCACCGACATGAAATTTTGTTATTCATACACTTTTGTTGATTACATTTTAATAGAAATACTCTGTTCTCATCCAATTAATGTCTTGCAAATATTTGAATTGTTATTCCATGGGAATATCTGTTATGAATATTGATGGATTATGCTATTATATGTGCTAACTTTATATATTATCACCATATGCTTGTGTATCTTGGTTATTGAGGACAAGTTGCAGGTGTATTGATTTAAGTCAAGTGCTCAACGATGGACTTCATCGAACGTCTGGATGAGGTAGGATTTTTATCTTGTCTTGTTAGCATGTTTGTTTATATTTCATACTTGAGATTAGAGTTGATTTCTGTAGTCATTTCTGTTTGTTGTGGTTTACCCCATGCCATAGAGTGATTTTCCTTGTAACATAAGCCCCTTCTGAATGAGAAAGAGATCGAGTGCATGATTGTGGAGAAGAAGAAACATGAGATTCTTATTAAGTATATGGGTGAGGATCTCATGGAGGAGTATGCCAAGGCCAAGGCAATGCTTAATATTTAGTGATAAGGCATGATGGAAAAGCTTATGGATCATCAATTTTTTTTCGAAATGTTCTTCTTAACTTCTATTAAATATACAATAAGGACCTTAGGTAATTCTTGAGGTTGACACAGTATTATAATTAAGACATCCACCATAAGGAAATGTAAGTGTTTGATTTCTCTAATGAAGAAATTAATTAAGTTGTTAAGGTTAAAAGAATACTAAATTAAATTAAATTTATATTAATATTTAAAAATATAACAAATATTAAGAAAACTCAATAAATATAATAAACAAAAGTCCATGTGTAGATGTTATAGGGAGATTAGTCCCCATATTTGATGTAATGATTGTAACATGCAACCAACCACTTTATAAAACAAATTTCAAATTAAGCAATACATTTACATTAGTTCCATTGAAAATACAAAAATACAATTACTCAATCATCTTTTTCTTATGCCCCAAGAGGGTGTCTAAAGGTAGACCCAATGCAGGGCATTTTTGATGAGTGGTTGGTGTTCTATGAAAGTTATAGTTTATTAACAACTTGTCCCCAAGAGACAAACTAAGTGTTGCATTCACAACAACAAATTTGAACGCCTTCCTTTTCATAAAGAACTCTTTGTCATTGGAGTGTTTCTCAAAGGAACAATTTGCACTAAATAATGAGGATTTGCAACTATTTATGAACCTTGTGATAATCCCATGAGTTTGTGGATGACCGTCAATATATAACACATTTTTCCTGATAAAGTTTATAGAAGCATAACCATTCATGCACATACTATACATGGAAATGCTATGTTTGTATTTTGTTGTACTATGTTGTCATTGATGTGAAAAGATTGATTTCAAAGGATTGATGTCAAGTATTGTCATAGTGATGTGTTTGTATCATTGATATATTTATTATGGTTATAAGTTCATTGATGTAATTGTTGTCAAAGGGTTGATGTCAAGTGGTGTCATAATGATGTGTTGATATTAAAGGGAGTTATATCATTGATGTCATGTCATGGTTGATAGGAAGAACCAAATAGATAAACTCCAAAGTGGTCCCCTTATGGTAAAATCCCTCATGGGAATATGCTCTTGGATAAAGTTTTCAAGGTGGTCCCCTTAGGGTGAAACCCCTCATGGGAAGATGCTTTTTGAAGTCCAAATGGTTAGGTGGCTGAGTATCCAAATAATGTGGTTAGCGAACCCAAGTTTGATTAAGGAATAATGTAATGAAGATCAATGAATTTGGAGGATAGACTATTCCATATGGATAATACATTTCATTTTGTTTTCGGTGATATGTGGAACGACACATAACTCCTCACGGTTAGAGAATTATGGCCATGTAAAGTTGGAGAAGCCTCGTGAATTATCTAGAATCCCCTAGAAGGTCAAAGAAGTCAAATTATTCTAGAATCTCCTAGAAGAAGTTGACCAGTCAAAGTTGTTAGTCATGGGTTAAGTGGTTGCAACAAGAAAACAATTAAAAATAAATTAGTTGCAACTAGAAGTGGAGATTTACTATTTGTGGATAAAATGTTTAAGTGGACAAAGTGGTTAAGTGGAAAAAGTGTCTAAGTGGACAAAGTGGCTAAGTGGACAAAGTGGTTAAGTGGATACTTCTAGATGGAGCTACTTGGAGAGTATAAATGAGAGAGAAAGGGTCTCCCATTAGTATTATATTGATTATATTGAATATATAGAAGTGAATGAGGTAACCAAAGGATATCTAAGGAAAATTTTAGAGGGGAGGAGAAGTAAAGAAGGCTGAAATTCAAGGGCGGATAAAGTCTTTTGATGATGCTTTCTAATGTATGTTATTTATTGGTCATCTCACCATTTTTGCGATAAATGTTTTTCTAGAATGAGTTAGATAGAAAAATATGGAGGATTTTGAGAAAAAAAATCCAAGTAATTGTGATAAAAATTTCAGCTTGTGGGTTGTTGTAGTTTTGGATTTACACTCCGTGGAAACTAGGGTTTGTGGCTAGTTCTGAAATTAGTCTAAAACATGTGTTTCAGATAAAAATGTCATAACGTCTTCATAACAGATCTAAATTTAGTAATACCAAATTCCTTGGTTAAATTACCATCTTTAGTATGTTTTGTACCATTTTCAGATCCACATAGAAAATATTCCTCCTGTGCCATTCTCTACAAGTTCGCTCTCTAGAATAAGCCAAAATTCAGCAAGGTCTGTCATTTTTGCTATAACTCCTTTTCTGAGACGTTCCAAGTAGTGAAACCTGTAGGAATTGCATAAAAGACATTGAATAACAATGTGCACCATTTTCAGACCTTTATTCATTACAGGTACATATTTATGATTGTTGCAAGTTAGGGTGGTTGACTAATCCAAAATTAGTCATGTGAGACTAAAGTAAAGTTTGATGAAAATGATAAGGTTTGAAGGTCCATGATCACATACACCAGGTCTGTTATAGAGTTACATATTAGATTTGGATGATGATATTGATGAGACAGGTTGAGGTGACAAGTTGTTGTGACAGGTTGTGCATAGTTGATGCACTTGTATTGGTATAGACTATTGTTACAGTTTGATAGATTTCTTTCTATCTACAAGCTAGGTCTTGTACTCAAGGGTTGGATTCATCACTTCTCGGTTGGTGATGAGATAAACAGGATAGGTATTGCATTGAGAGTTGGTTCTCTCTTGGAGTTGGTTCTCTATTTCAGTTGGCATTGATAAAACCCAAGGATTGTAGTCCGTAATACAAAAGAAACTTATACATATATCTGGTGTTCTTTATTGTAATGGTGCATAGCTATTTATTGTTAATGTATGCCATTGAGATATATTTAAATGAAAGAAACTAAGTATGAATGGGAGTAATAAGTAATGATGATATGAATGGTGATTGCTAACTAAAGTTTTGTGATAAGTGTAAAATGTCCCTCACACTGATTCACCCCCCCTTTGTAATATTCCAGATATAAAAAGTATGCAGAAAATAAATAAATATCTAGAAATGGCAGATGAACAACAATATAACCAGAACAACACCACAATAATACCAAAATGATACCAGAATAAAACCAAAAAGATCAATTTGATTACTGAGAGCAATGTTCACTTGCCTCTTCGAGGGGGAAACCTCCAACAGAGTAGAGCTCTATTACAATAATATCCAAGACAAAAGTTCTCATACCCTCGACTCCTATTTATACTAAATATGTCTATCAAAAGAACCATCTAGAGGAAGATCCTTCTATAAGCGAAAGGTGCTATTAGGTCTTCTTACGTTGGACTTATTCTTCCTTATTGCTAAGCCTTATTAATATTGACCTTTATTATATAAAAATATATTATTCTACATATGTGAGGGGTTAGGTCCCTAACATGTCCTCCCCCTTAAAAATAGCCTTGTCCTCAAGGCTTGAGATGTGGAAATTGCTGTAGAATGGTAGCTGGTTCCCAAGGGGAATTTGTTGGAGTTGTGTCTTTCCAATAGACTAACACTTCCTTGATGGTTCACTGACACAAACGATGCTCACATTGGTCCAAAACTGCTTTTGGATGTATCCAAATGGAGCCTTCTTCGTCCAACTCGGGAAGGTTAGTTTTAGTTTATCACTTAGTTCCAATGACCTTCTTTAAGAAGGAAACATGAAAAATAGGATGGAGCTTAGAATGAATAGGAAAAATTAATTGATAGGCCACCTGTCCCACATGCTTGAGAATGATATAAGGACCATAAAATTTGGGCGCCATTTTCTGACAATGGTCATCCTTGAGGGAAATTTTCTTGTAAGGTTGCAGTCGAAGAAACACCTGATCCCCTTCTACAAATTGACATTCATAGTGACCTTGATCTACTTGTTGCTTCATGCGATTCTGGGCCATGACCAAATTCTCTTTGAGGGTACTGATAATATCCTCTCGAACTGTAAGCGTTTGGTCAACCGCCTGGACCTTCGAGACACATGGAAAATATGAGAGAACTGAAGGTGGATTTTGTCCATATACCACTTCAAAAGGAGTCATATGGGTAGCTATATGGTACAAAGTGTTGTACCACCATTCAACTAGTGAGCCCATTGATTTTTCCTTTCTGATGAAAAACACCTCAAATATGTTTCCAAACACTTGTTGACAACTTTAGTTTGACCATCAGTCTGGGGATGATAAGCTATGCTAAGATGTAATTGGGTTCCTTGTAGCTTGAACAGTTCTTGCCAAAATTTTTTGGTGAAAGTTGGGTCGTGATTAGAAACAATAGAATTCAACATGCCATGAAGCTTGAAGACATGATCCATGAAAATTTGATCCACAGTGGATTCTGTAAATGGGTGTTGAAGAGCATAGAAATGATAATACTTGAAAAAATGATCAACTACCACCATGATGACTGATTTATTGCCCGATTTAGGTAAGCCTACAATAAAATCCATAGAGATATATTGCCAAATAACAGGTGGAATCGAAAGCGGTTGTAGTGTTCCAGGAGATTTGATTGTTTCTCCCTTTTTGCGCTGACATACATCACATTCAACCACAAAATTACGAATGTCTTATTTCATACCATCCCAGAAAAAAGAACGTTTGACCCTATCATAGGTTTTGGTAAACCCGGAGTGCCCAGTTGTGGGTGTAGCATGAAGCTCAGAAAGTATCATGTATTTAAGTTTTGACTGTTTACTTAAATACAAATGGCCTTTGTATGGAAGCTCATCATGGAGCCAAGAGTACCCTTGGGAAATTGGAGAATTGGACTGCAATTGTTGTATCAGATGCAAACTTTTGGGATCGTGTAGCCATTCCTGGCGAACAACTTGGAGCCAATTTAGTACAATGAAGGAGAGAGAAAGAATGGACCCTTTATCTTCATATTTTCTGGAAATTGCATCAACAACCACATTGTCTTTTCCTTTCTTGTAAATGATCTCATAATCACATCCAAAGAGCTTAGTCACCCATTTTCGTTTCTCTGGGGAGGAAATGCGTTGTTCTAGAAAATACTTGAGGCTTTGATGACCTGTCTTAATTTGGAGGCATTGCTCCAATATATAAAGGTGCCAAAGATCAACGACATGCAAAATAGCCAACATTTCCTTTTCATATATTGATTTTCCCAAATTTCGCTCAGACAATTGTTTGCTGGTAAAGGCCAAAGGACGACCCTCTTGCATAAGGACAACGCCAATTCCTTTCCATGAGGCATCACATTCCAGGACAAAGGTCTTTATGAAATTAGGAAGGGCCAGTAATGGAGTGGTGCACATGGCCATATTCAAGGTTTGAAAAGCTTGAGAAGTTGTTGGAGTCCAAGTGAAAGAATTATTTTTAAGGAGTGCAGTGAGAGGTGCCGGAATCTTTCCATAATTCCTAACAAACTTGCAATAATAAACTTTTAAGCCCTGAAATCCACGCAAGATTTTGAGACTCTTTGGGTGAGGTCAATCTTGCATAGCTTCAATCTTTTTAGGATCCACCCTGACACTAGACTTGCCAACAACATGACCCAAGTACTCGACTTTTGAGGCACCAAAAGAACATTTAGATTGTTTCAGGAAAAGTTGGTGTTGAGAGAGTAGATGGAGAACTCGATCCACATGAGAAATATGGTCTATCCAGGTTTTTCTATAGATGAGGATATCATCAAATAAAACTAAGACAAAATGACGGAGAAAAGGACAAAAGACATGATTCACGAGGCTTTGGAAAGTGGAGGGAGAATTACACAAGCCAAAGGGCATGACCAAAAACTCATAGTGGCCCTCATGAATTCTGAAGGTAGTCTTAGGAATGTTTTCCTCTTTCATATGGATCTCGTGGTAGCCAAAATGAAGATCAAGTTTAGTAAAGAATTGGGCACCACTCAATTCATCCAAGAGGTCATCAATGACAGGAATGGGAAATTTGTCTTTAATGGTGATTTTTTTGAGGGCGTGGAAGTTGGGACACATGCACCAAGAACCTTATTTATTAAGGACCATGACCACAAAATAAGAGTAGGGGCTCGTACTAGGGCGACTAACACCTGTGTTGAATATTTCTTGAACTATTTTCTCAATTTCATTTTTTTGGGAAAAGGGGTGACGATAGGGACGGATATTGGGAAGAAGGCTTCCTGGGACAAGGGGAATGGAATGATCATGAAAACCATGGGAAGGAGGGAGTCCTTGGGGAGTGGAAAAATCCACTTGATGTTTAGAGAGTATGGATTGGAGGTCCCATGACACAGAGGGTGTCTCAGTTTCTTGTATGGCATGGAGTTGGGCAATAATGCCAGAATGACCTTTTTTGAGCAGATTTTCCATGCGATGGGAACTAATGATCTCTAGGGAACCGACGGTGATGCCTTGGAACTTATATTATTGGACCTCCTAGTCAAATTACATGGTTAATTCCTTAAAATCCATGAGAATTGAACCCAGAGTCCTTAGCCATTCTTCACCCAACACAATGTCACAACTACCCATGTCAATAGCAAACATATGAGATTTCAGGTGGTATTCACTAATTTGGAGACACATTTTCACAACGCCCTCCACATTTCATGGACCCACCATTGGAAATCATGGTTTGGAAATTATTGACTGCACGGATATAGAAATTAATTTCTTGGGAAATGTGGCGATGAATAAAATTATGGATGCTTCCACTGTCAACAAGAATGATGACCTTGCTATGCTTGATGTAACCAATTAGCTTGAGGGTTTGGGGAGAAGAGAAGCTAGTGAGATAATTTAGGGAAATGAACGGTTCTACATCAGGAGGGTCTGAGGGAGGGGTTATGTTAGTGGGTTCTGGTGACATAGACACAAGGGGAGCCTCAACATCCTCTTTCGAAACATCCTCTGAGATGGCCATAGAAAACTTTTGTTCCTTACACTTGTGTTCCGGAAAACATTTTTCATCACAATTATAACAAAGTCCTTTGAGTTGGCGTTCAACCATTTCATCCCTAGTCAATATATGGATCTTTAGTGGAGTAGAAGGAGTAGTGAGATTTACTAGTTTAGTGCGAGGAATAAAGGAGGGTTTTCGGTTTTGAGAAGAGACAACCTGTTGTGCTTCCTTAGCTCTTTTAGTATCCTCCACCCAAATCTGAGGCCAAGACATAAGGACATGGGCACAAATCTCATCCTTGAGGCCACTGATAAAACATTCTCAGAAAAAAATCATCAGACATGCCCTCTGTATGAAAAGCCAGTCGCTCAAAAGCAACTATAAAGTCTTCCATTGTGCCAGATTGTTTCAATTTTTTCAAACAGCCTAAATGGTTGGTGTCAGTGTCAAAGAATTCATAAATCTCTGACACAAAGTGTGTCCAAGCAACATACCCTTGGCCGGAATTTTTTCTCCATTGCCACCATTGCCAAAGTTTATGATCTATATGGAGAACACCATACCAGAGTTTGGCCAACTCATCTGTAATGGCATACAAAGAGAAATAATGTTCCATTTGAG
This sequence comes from Picea sitchensis, assembly GCA_010110895.2. NCBI lineage: Eukaryota > Viridiplantae > Streptophyta > Pinopsida > Pinales > Pinaceae > Picea > Picea sitchensis. The sequence continues at coordinate 17,731 of SNQJ01S0017324.1, forward strand.
TTACCCAACCAGTGGGATCTGAGCCATCAAATTTGGTCACATCCACACATGGAAGGCGTAGGTCACGTTGAAAGTGATGGGGCTGAAAATTATGGGAATGAGAGGAAGTTTCACCTTGGGTATGCAAAGGTGGTTCAGATAAGGGAGGATCTACAGGGATATGCATCTTGGTGCAGATCATCATAGTGATAGATTCAAGCTTGGTAGTAATGTCTTTTTTGAGGTCTTGTTTGAGTTCCTTGATTGAGGCGGTGATGGAGGAATGTATGTTTTTATTGATGGTGGCAATATTTTCACTAAGTTGTCTCACTTCTTGTTGGGTCTCTGTGAAATTAGAGTGCAAGGTATTGAAGCGAGCTCCCAAGTCTTGGATACGGGTATGGGCCATGATGACGAGGGAACTGAAAAGGGGCGGGTGGGGCCACACATAAATTGTTTTTGTTGAAAAATGATAGGTATGAATGCGATAAGGGCGAAGAGAGAAATCCAATGGAATAGGTCTTCGTCCCCTAACGTTAGGTATTCAAGGGTTCTACAAACAAGTGTTTTCCCTATGCTATAGCTCTCTGATATACGTGTGAGGTCCAACAATATTACTCGGCCCAATATATCAAGGCACCAACTAAGGAGGATAGACCATGCCCTTAGCCGTACTACCTGACTACCTAGGTAATAGAGAGTATCTTCTCGAGTGTTTTTCTCAGTGGCACTACATCAGTTAGGCGATCGATCGATTTATCTATGGAGGGATTTAGGAGATCTAGTATGATCCATATACAGGTGTTGTTTGATGCACTACCACTCAAAGGGGTACCAACATGGTTTACAAGGGTGGCCAATAGATGTGTGCTTAAGTACCACTTGTATTTCCTACCTGTATGAATCTCAGACTGCAGGTTTATGCACGTAACGACAGATCTGTGTAGCTTAAAGACGTCGGAATATGTCTCTACCCTGAAAAAAAATTAACTCACAATTTTTTGCTGAGGAAGGTGCTATGATACCACTTGTAATATTCTAGATATAAAAAAGTATGTAGAACAAAAATAAATAGCTAGAAATAGCAGATGAATAACAATATAATCAGAACAACACCGCAATAATACCAAAATGATAGCATAATAACACCAGAAAGAGCACTTTGATTAATGAGAGCAACATTCACTTGCCTCTTCAAGGGGGAAACCTCCAGCAGAGAAGATCTCTTTTACAATAATGTCCAAGACAAAAGTTCTCATACCCTCGACTCCTATTTATACTAAATATGTCTATCAAAAGAACCATCTAGAGGAAGATCCTTTTAGAAGCAGAAGATTCTATTAGGTCTTCTTACATTGGACTTATTCTTCCTTATTGCTAGGAATTATTAATATTGACCTTTATTACATATAAATATATTATTCTACCTATGTGAGGGGTTAGGTCCCTAACACCCTCTCAGTGTGATCTATGTGTCCAACAATTGGTATCAGAGCAAGCCTTCACTATAATCCTTACAAGCTTGGAGGAGATCCATGGACACACAACTGGATGATGAAATTCCAATCTTTGATGAGACAAATTATTCTGCATGGAGAACATAAATGAAAGGGTATTTGAAGGAAAAAGGAGCGGGTGTTTGGAAAACAATTATTAGTGGATCAGTTCCCTTGAAGAATAAGTCAAAGTTTGCAGGTAAAAAGGAAGAAAATAAGAATGACGCATTAGCTCTCAAGACCATTTTAAATGGACTCTCAATTTCTGTCAAAGAAATCATGGGAAAATGTACTTCCGCCAAGGATCTATGGTTGAAGCTAGAGAAGGTATATCAAGACAAATAAGACAATTCCATCAAGGAAAATGAAGGTAAATAATATCCAAAATATTCTAATGATAATACTCCTAGTGAAGTTGAATTTTCTCTTACAAATGAAGAAGAAGATATAGTAGAAGTTTGTGTAGATGAAGAAGAAGAGTTGTTGAAGTTTAAAGAAAACGTTTTATTTGAGTTAGGTGATGTTAGCATGGAAATATGACATTATTCAATTGCTTATGAGTATCTTGAAAAATGCATTAAGGAATTCCTAGAAAAGTACCCAAATCATATCATGGAACTAAACAAAATTCTTAAAGACTCAATTAGAATAAAAAGAAGAAGAGATCAAAAGACTAAAGAATGAAATAATTAATCAAGCAAAAGAAAATAAGAAGTTAGATGATGAGCTTAGCAAAATTTTTGAAGTTAATATCAATCTTAAGACCAAAATTGATAAAGTCAAAAGGATAGAGGAACTATTGAAGAATCAAATAAATGAAAAAGAAGAGTCATGCCATAAGTTGGAAGATGAAGTTGTTGATCTTAGAAAGAAATAAGAGAAGTAAAAAAGGTTCATGAACAACTCAACAATTCTGGATGAAATCCTAGATAGCCAAAGATCTCCAAATGATAAGACAGGTCTTGGAGACAACAAGGAAGATATACATTTTGAAGCTAACACTTCTAAGAAGCATGAGGTAAGTCCTTTGTGCTCAAAAGGTGGAAGCAGTGCTGCAAATCAACCATCTACACAAATCAAGGAAACTTTCAAAAGAACAAAGCAAGGAAGACATCCATAAGCCATCTTTACACCTCAAATGAAATTCAATTGAGATACATCTTCATGGTGGACACCAATGCAAAGGTATAAAAATATTTTTCATGGTCACTGCTACTCATATAATGAATATGGTCACAAAGATTTGGATTGCAGACATTATGAAAGGAAAGATAATGGAAGGTTTCATAACACCCCAAGGTGTTGGAGATGTAATCAAGTGGGACATACTATTGCTCATTGTCACACCATGAGATGCTACAGCTACAATGGGTTTGGCCACAAATCCCGGGATTGTTGGAACACAAGAAGATAGTCCATGCAGACTGCTTCATATAGCATGACAAGAAGAACACATGAAGCTAGGAAGGAAGACAAGGTTGAAAGGAGAGAAGATGAAAGAACCAGTACTTAGAGAACATGACACTCTCATAAGTGGATGAAGAAGACTGAACAACCAAAACATAATGGCAGTCACGAGGCAAGCTCAAGCTTGACATTTTTTGAAGCATATGTGGGATCATGTTGGAAAATTCACGTACATACACGAGGTGAACTATAGAAAGGTCACGTACATACGTGAGTTTTCTGTGGAACATGATGTGTACATATGGAAAAATCCTCAAGAACAGGAGTGTACATATGAGTTGCAACATGGTTTGATTATAAACTTTGTTTATGCAGGGTTTGAGATGGTTTTCTTCAGGTTTCATATTCTTATGTGTGTTTGATGAATATATGGTGATAATACGCGGTTGAGTGTTGAAGCATATGTTTGATGTCTATATTGGATGCATGGTACTAACCCTAGAGTGTGGATTGAGACATTTTCTGTTGAGGAACAATGTTGGTTATGTTAGTGAAGTTATGACACTTTTTTTGTGAGATATATCATGATGATGTGATGTTATGTAGAGATATATCATTGATCTATTGAGGGACACTCTTGGTACATGTTTAGAGGTATTTTTGTTGCATTATAGTTGTTGTTTTGAGGCACATCTATTGTAGTAGATGGCTGGTACATATATGAGCTCCATTGACATATCTTATCATGTATTTTTAGAGGCATATTTGTTATATGTCTTGGTGCATGCATTTGGCATGTGGTTGAGCTACATATTGGGACATGTAGTTTATGAGTTGATGAGGTGGTTATGTTGTACATCATTCATGGGTCATAGCTTGATCTATGGTTTATGCACTTGCTTTGGTACATGATGTATGGGATGATATATTTGAGATGCTTGGTTGATATATTGATGGTTGAGATACATGGTTGTGTCACTTGTTCATGGTAGAGGCATATCATGAGTGATATGACACTTGTTTGAGGCATATAGTTGGTACACAGTTGGCACATGTTCTTGGCATATGGTTGATACACTCCATTGATGATATATTGTGGTATATTGTATGGTACAGATGTACATTGTTGATGTACATGGGTGTTGTGCATGGTTGGCACACAGTATGGCACAAGATGTACATGGTTGATGTTTTGTTCATGATTATTTATTCATTGTTGACATATAGTTTGCTTCATGATGTATGGTATGGCATGGGTTTGATGCATGGATAGGTCCAAGGATCGTCATAGGAAGAGGAAATCATTCTTTAGTAGTTGATCTATGTTCCAGTTGAGCAGTAGCATTTGCAACATAAGTATATTGTAGTGGTATCATATTGTTCATATTGCAGAGAATATAGGGTGATACATACCCACATGAGGAGTTGTTCTTCTTCACATGATTGGTTGCAGCAACATGATTCCAGGAGAAGAGATGATTGGAAGCCATTCCATCAACATTGCATTAGAGTGATATCCCTTGTCCAAAGCGGGAGATATTGTTTGAATGATGGAGAAGTAGACAAAGGGACAAACCCCAAGGAACCCAGACAGGGGGAGAAGCACCGAGGAAAGTTTAGGAAGGGGGAACATCCCTAAGGATTAAACTACCCTTTTCCATTGATGTCAAAGGGGGAGAGATAGCCACATTGATGTGGAGAGATGAATATTGATGGGATCATTACCATGTTCAAGTGTTTCCATAAATGATTGGTGTTGACATCAATGTTAGTATTTCCATCAATTCCAAAGGGGGATATTGTTGTAATATGTTATCATTGATGTCAAGTATTGTCATAGTGATGTGTTTGTATCATTGATATATTGATTATTGGATATAAGGTCATTGATGTAATTTTTGTCAAAGGGTTGATGTCAAGTGGTGTCATAATGATGTGTTGATATTAAAAGGAGTTATATCATTGATTTCATGTCATGGTTGATAGGAAGAACCAAATGGATAAACTCCAAATGGTTCCCTTATCATGAAATCACTCATGGGAAGACGGTCTTGGATAAAGTTCTCAAAGTGGTCCCCTTATGGTGAAATCCCTCATAGGAAGACACTTTGTGAAGTCCAAATGGATAGGTGGTTGAGTATCCCAACAATGTGGTTAGGGAACCCAAGTTTGATTAAGGAATAATGTAATGAATATCAATGAATTTGAAGGATAAACTATTCCATATGGATAGTATATGTCATGCCATTTTCAGTGATATGTGGAACGTCACATAACTCACGGTTAGAGAGTTATGGCCATGTGAAGTTGGAGAACCATCATGAGTTATCTAGAAGCCCCTAGAAGGTCAAAGAAGTCAAATTATTCTAGAAGATACTAGAAGAAGTTGACTCGTCAAAGTGGTTAGTCACGGGTTAAGTGGTTGCAATAAGAAAACAATTAAAAATAAATTAGTTGCAACTAGAAATGGAGAGTTTACTATTTGTGGATAAAGTGGTTAAGTGGAAAAAGTGGCTAAGTGGAAAATTTTGGTTAAGTGGACAAAGTGGCTAAGTGGAAAAAGTGATTAAGTGGAGAAAGTGGCTAAGTGGACAAAGTGGTTAAGTGGACAAATTGTCTAAGTGGACAAAGTTGTTAAGTGGACAAAGTGGTTAAGTGGATACTTCTAGAGGAAGCTACTTGGAGAGTATAAATAAGAGAGAAAGGGTATCCCACTAGTATTATATTGAGAATATTGAATATCTACAAGTGAATGAGGTAACCAAAGGAGATATAAGGCAAATTTTAGAGGGGAGATGAAGTAAATAAGGCTGAAATTCAAGGGAGGATAAAGTCTTTTGATGATGCTTTCTAATGTATGTTATTTACAGGTCATCTCACCATTTTTGCGATAATTTTTTTTTATAGAATGATTCAAATATAAAATTATGGAGGCTATTGAAAAAACATTTCCAAGTAACTGTGATAAAAATTTCATCTTGTGGGTCATTTTAGTTTGGGAGTTACACTCCATGGAAAATAGGGTTTGTGGCTAGTTCCAAAACTAGTGTAAAATAGGTGTTCCGGGTAAAAATGTCATAACTTCTTCATAATAAATCCAAATTAAGTAATACAAAATGAATTGGTTAGAGCACAGTCTGTAGTATGTTGTGTACCATTTTTGGATCCATAGAGAAAATATTTCGTGTGTGGCATGCTCTACAAGTTCGCTCTCTAGAATAACCCAAAATTCAACAAGGTCTACCATTTTTGCTATAACTCATTTTTTGGGAGGTTCCAAGTAGTGAAACCTGGAGGAATTGCAAAAAACACACTAAATAAAATTGTGTACTATTTTAAGACCTTTATTCCTTACAGGTACAAATTTGTTATTGTTGCAAGTTAGGGTGGTTGACTAATCCAAAATTAGTCATGTGAGACTAAAGTAAAGTTTGATGAAAATGCTAGTCTCTTGTTGTTGAAGTTAAGGAAGGTTTGCAAGTATGTGATCACATACACTAGGTCTGTTATAGAGTTACAAATTAGTTTTGGATGATGATATTGATGAGAAAGGTTGAGGTGATAGGTTGTTGTGACAGGTTGTGCATAGTTGATGCACTTGTGTTGGTATAGACTATTGGTACAATTTGATAGATTGTTTTCTGTCTACAAGTTTGGTTTTGTACTTGAGGGTTGGATTACACACATCTCGGTTGGTGATGAAATATGCAGGCTGAGTCTTGCATTGAGAGTTGGTGCTCTCTTGGAGTTGGTGCTCTATTTCAGTTGGTGCAGACAAAACCCAAGGATTGTAGTCCGTAATACAAAAGAAACTTATACATATATCTGGTGTTCCTTATGTTCTTTATTGTGATGGTGCATAGCTCTTTATTGTTAATGTATGTCATTGAGATATATTTACATGCAAGCAACTAAGTATCGATGGAAGTAATAAGTAATGATGTTGTGAATGGTGATTGCTAACTAAAGTTTTGTGAGAAGTGTAAAATAGTCCTCACACTGATTCACCCCCCCC
>SNQJ01S0017324.1:24671-67171 GCA_010110895.2 Picea sitchensis
TCTTAGTGTGATCGTTGTGTCCAACATATTTAACAATATTCAAGTAATCAGACTGACTATAAAGAGGACCAAAAAATGGCATAAGTGCCACTAATTTTTTGGGAGGAATGGATACATGTGAAAGGATAAATAGCCCAAGATATGCAACATCTATTTTAGGCATGGAAATCAAATAAATGTAACATCCCTATTTCAATCTCCGCAGATTATAATGTATTTTTATAAATGAGATTTAGGCTAGTGAATCAGTATGTTTAGGGAAAAGAGCATGTATGGATAAATATGGTTGAGGGCCAAACTATGTAAATGGTGCATTGAAATGATTTAATAAATGTAGTAATCATTGGTTGCGATACAAGAGGTATGAAGATGATGGGGGGATATGATTCCACAAGAGAGAGGGGTCTAAGGTGATTTTATCCATGGGTATTAATCCAACCCACATTCCTGAAATTATTATCATTGTGTAAACCTTTTATTTTGTAGTTGAGTGTTCTCAAAGCCAATCATTAAATTCATGTAAGAGGATGGGTGTAGGGAGTCACATCCCATAGTTATTGGGAAGGCACTGAAGTACAATCAACATTGGGCAACGTGAGCAACCAACTGGCTTGAGGAAAAGGAAATTCATATGGAGAAAATAGGCAATTTTTGCATGCATGTTTTGAGCAGCAAGAGAGGAGATAAGTACTGGAAAGAGCACCAACCATGTTATTCGTGAAAGCATCCATTGTTTGGTTGTGTGTTATGCTAGAAATGACATTGGTATGCCTATGAAAATTTGTTGTAAGATTGTATTACATTTTTCTGTTGAGGAAATGACTCAAGAGCCTTGTGAAGACTAATGTGAGCACTCCTAAAGTAGCCAAGAGTTCTTGAAGTCCCTAGGTGAGCGATTCCTAGCCAACCAAGTTCATCGGAAGCCTTGATAAACAAATGGTACAACCTAAGAGACTTGAGTAGTAAAAGGGTTACATTCCTCGAGTTGTGCAAAATGTGGAAAAGAGAGAGCTAGTGGATTGGAACTGGTATAGGAGTAGAACCTAGGTTTTGGGTTGTTAAGTGTGGAGAGAGGAAAAATAGAGGGTCAGATATCCTTGTGGACTCATAGACTTAACTTAGGGGTGGGATAATGTTGAGATTGTTGGCCCTTGACCAAGTTTTGAGGAACACTTGGTCATATTTGACCATTTTGGGACTTCGATAGCCTGTCAAAGATGGAGCGCAATGCGAAGCGAAAATCGTGGAAGCTAGACCCCTTTTTGGGTCATTTTTGGGTTTTTGGGGATAATGTAATAGGATTGGGATGTCGGCCCATGGGTTTACCCATGTTTAGGCCTATTTTGTATGTATATATAGATGTCTAGGCCATATAGAGGAGTAGTGCATGATATATCTATGTGATGTAGGCTAAGTGCCAAGGGTAGGATCTGTGTGATCAAGGCTTTGTGCATTTTGTGTAAGACTTGCAGAGCTGAGTTCAAGTCTCTGTGAGAGACCGTAGAAGGCTTTGTGCTGTAGTGTAAGGAAGAAGGATCTAGCGAGCTATGCAGATCGTCTGTCCTATGCGAAGAGGGATTTGGATGACTCTGTGTTGTAACCTGATTAACTGAATCTAATAAAGAAGAAGACTTTGTGGATGTAGCCCCTGGGTGGGGGTGAACCATGGTAAATATGTGTATTGTGCTCTGTGCCTCGACCTGATGTACTTGTCTCTTCCTTTGCTAAGTCCTTTGATGTGTTTAGATAGATCTATTCATGCTTTGTACTTTTAAGATATGAATGAATGTTAGATCTAGTATGTAAGATGCTTAGTGCTTGATCGACTGAATCTAATATATCTTGTTGTGGCTAAGTGATGAATTATCTTAGATCTAAGTACATACTGCGATGCTCTGTGCTATCTGCGAAGTATCATAAGGGTTGAATATTGATGACTAATCTATGCTAGGTGATTACTAAGTGTTATAATCACAGATCTGTGTCCCATCTAAGGTTGCAGACACTTGAGTCTTGCAACCACCCTTGCCTCTAACTTAGGTGAGAGATCTCTACTGCACCTCTGCTAGAAGGAGCAATACCTCTACTACACCTCTGCCAGAAGGAACAACAGAAGTGGGAGATGAATCAGTTCAGCTCCGCAAGATTGCTGATACAGTTGAAGTATGCCTTCAACATGCTCAGGAAGAAAAAGTGCAGGCCATCCAGGCCCTAAAGAAAGCACAGGAGGAAATTATTGAACAACGCCAAGCCTCACAACAAGAGAAGAATTCCCTCCAAGAAAAATTTGAAGAAGACAGAGCAAAGATCCAAAAAGAGAAAGAGAAACTGCTCGCAAAGTAGATATGAATTGAAGAAGCAGTCAACAGAGCATTTCACTCTATGAATGACTTAGAGAAGAAGGCCAAAGATCCCATAGAGCGCCAAGTGATGAAGCTGGCTGAAGTTATTCAACACCTTCAACAAAGGGTCATGGAATTAAAGCTTCAGACCATCCCACAGACTCTGCAAGAAGTGTGGGACCAACGAGAATTGAATGCTTAGAGCGTAGTCAAGAGGATTAAAACACTTGTTGCAGAATGTAAATAGCTAAGTAGTAGAAGTGCGCAGATATATGAACAACTATCTGAAGACCTAGAGTTGAAGAAACTAGAGTCCCAACTCCAGGAAGAAAAGAAACACACAGATACAGTACAGGCGCAACTCAAGCTCTTGTCACCCATTGAGAGGATGAAGAGATCCAAGGAACAACACACTACCCAACAACTCGTTCTTACCATGCAAAACAGAGTGATGGAAGTCACCCAGAAACTCCAGCTGAGCCAAGAGGTGACCTACCTATTGTTTGAAGAAATTGAAGGCCAAGGAACACTACTAGAACAAGTAGTTGTTACAGTTGAGCAACAACTGGAAGGACCTATCAGCGAAGTGATTGTTCAGGAATTCGTTGAGCAAGAAGCAGTAGCACAAAGATAAGTCGAAGCAGCTCGAGACCTTTGAGGCAAAGTTACCCAGACATGAGTGACTCAGGACGAGTCACAGGTGAGTGTTGGGGGCCTGCTAGTCCTTGACCAAGTTTTGAGGACCACTTGGTCATATTTGACCATTTTTGGGACTTCGACAGCCTGTCAAAGATGGAGCGCAACGCGAAGTGAAAATCATGGAAGCTAGACCCCTTTTTGGGTTTTTGGGGATAATGTAATAGGATTGGGATGTCGGCCCATGGGTTTACCCATGTTTAGGCCTATTTTGTATGTATATATAGATGTCTAGGCCATATAGAGGAGTAGTGGATGATATATCTATGTGATGTAGGCTAAGTGCCAAGGGTAGGATCTGTGTGATCAAGGCTTTGTTCATTTTGTGTAAGACTTGCAGAGTCGAGTGCAAGTCTCTGTGAGAGACCATAGAAGGCTTTGTGCTATCGTGCAAGGAAGAAGGATCTAGCGAGTTGCACAGATATTCTGTCCTATGCAAAGAGGGATTTGGATGGCTCTGTGCTATAACATGATTAACTGAAGCTAATAAACAAGAAGACTTTGTGGACGTAGCCCTAGGGTGGGGGCGAGCCATGGTAAATATGTGTATTGTATTGTGTGCCTCGACCTGATGTTCTTGTCTCTTCCTTTGCTAAGTGCTTTGATGTGTTTAAATAGATCTATTCATGCTTTGTGATTTTAAGATATGAATGAATGTTAGATCTGGTATGTAAGATGCTTAGTGCTTGATTGGCCAAATCTAATCTATCTTGTTGTGGCTAAGTGATGAATTATCTTAGATCTAAGTACATACTGCGATGCTCTGTGCTATCTGCGAAGTATCATAAGGGCTGAATATTGATGAATAATCTATGCTAGGTGATTGCTAAGTGTTATAATCACAGATTTGTGTCCCATCTAAGGTTGCAGACACCTGAGTCTTGCAACCACCCCTGCCTCTACCTAGGGTGAGACTTCATCTGTTTCGTAGGTGTTGTCGAAAGGGCTGGTAGCTAGGGTTTTGTTGGTGCGTTGTTGTAGCATTGAACCCTGGGTATGCCCCTGTGCCAACGGAGATAAAAGGAACAACAATGCCTATGGTTGGGAGGTTCATCCTTCATATGCAAACAATTAGTTAATTATTAATAGATAAGTGTTCTGTTATTTTTAATATGATTATATGAATGTTGTGTTTTCTATGTGCTTATTGGATGTTGTTGATATTGAGAGGGGGGGTGAATAAGTATCAAGTACAATTTATCACTTTTAAAACTTTAACTTTTCAATCAAATAAATGCATCCCAATATACAGTAAAGAGAAGAAAAATAAGTACACAGTGCACAACAAATTTACGTGGAAATCCACATAATGTTTTTCTTATATAATAAAAAATTACATTCATAGGAAGCTACAACTTCCAATATTCTCCAGCTCCAACTGGAAAGAGGATTCAACCCCCTAATTTATAGGCTCCAACCTGAAGGAAGCTACAAATCCCTAGATTCTCCAGCTCCAACTGGAAGGAGGCTAAAATCCCCTTTCCTTGCCCCTTCCTTCCACCCTCAAATATATATAAGAGAATCAACATGTCACAGTCATGCTCTAATCCCTCCTATAACCCTCACTAATCCAATTTGAATGGCCTGCTACAAACTCCAATCACATAGATCCTCGTAGGACAAGGATGGTTTGTTTAGTGGTGCCTAGCAAGACAAGGATGTGTTGTCCAGTAGGGCCTCACGGGACAAGAGTGTTCAACCAACGAGGAATGTCTAGTGGTGCCTCATCAGACAAGAGTATTCAACCAACAAGGATGTCTCTGAAAACCCTAATACATCAGATCAATCCTTCCTCAACTTTGCAAACTCCTTATCCTCCTTGTTCCTTCACTATCAAACTTGTTCTTAGAGATCACCAACTTGAATAATGAATAATGAGAGGTTCTTAATGTGTATTTATAAGCTCCCAAGTGCTTCCTTTACTTAGATTTTTGGTTGATGTATAACTTCTTGCATTCCTTTACTTAACTTTAGGGATGACCTTTAACTTCTTGTTTTGCAACATCTTTTAGGGGAAAATTCACATGATCATCTTTAAAAGGGTATATCTCCTCAACCATGAGGAACCACGTGGCGTGCCACCTACCATTGGAAACAACTTGACGAGGGCTATCAATCCATGGATTTTTTGCATGCATTTGAAATTTTCTTCATATTTTTTTCTTCAAATAATTATGGGGCTTCTTGTGGTCTTCTTCAAAGCGTCTTCCCATGAGGGCCATGCTTAAAGCTACACCATAAGGGGACCACTTTGGAGACTCCATAGGATTCTTCATGTTGATCAATGATTGAATTTGACATCAATGAAAACACCATTCAACAATCTCCCCCTTTGTCACTGATGGAAACACTTGTACTCCCCCTATCATCATGCTCCTGATACTTTTCTCCCCCTTTGACATCAATGGAAAAGGGTAAATCTTCTCTTTGGAGTTGCTCCCAATGAACTCATGGCGCTCAATAGTACTTCACCTTTCTTTTTTGTCTTTTTATCCTTTCCTTCCTTGTTATAGTCCTTGGATCTCTTTTGTGTGACTCCAATCCTCTTTCTCTCCTCTTTGTATAGGATGTATATGTTATTTGGTATTCTTGTTGTTGTTGCAAACAATATTCCTGAGTCTTCTTCTCTGATTTCACATATTCAGGAATCAAACCTAATATTGTGTCCCTGATCACATATTTTACTTACACCAGGATATTATGCTTCAAATCTTCAACCAGTAAGACATTTTCTGCTTTTACATTTTCACTTCCAAGACTCACTACACCTTTTCCAAGTATTTTGACAGAGGAGTCATTTCCAAATGAAACACTGCCATTTTTTTCTTTTCTTTAAGCTGATGAATTTGTTTTGTTCTCCAGTCATGTGTGTTGAGCACCCACCATCTATGTACCATTCGTCTTCTCTATTTTCAGCAAGCACTGCTAATCAACACTCTTCCTTGTTTGGGTTCTCTTTCCTTTTCCATATTGTAGTTGGTTTTATGATAGGAGCATCTTCTTTCATATATTTTCAATCTCGTGCTTTGTGACCAAGATTATTACATTTATAGCATACAATGTTTTGATCCATTAGTGGATAAAATGGAATGTAATTTTTGTTGACAAATTCATGAGCATTTCGAGATTTACTATTTTCATGATTGTTCTTTGGATATCCATAATCATTTTTGTTTCTCATATAGTTATTTCTTACATTGATTTTACAGTGAACTTCTTTGTGTCCAAATTTTTTGCAAGTATAACAATGACCAAGAATTATGAATTATGATCTTTTTTCCAGTTGGAAGTGTCATGTCTTGTTGTTCTTCAACTCCCTTTTTTGTTGATTCCACTTCTTAAGGAATTTGCATAGTTTCTAGAATTTCCTTCATCTTTCTTGTCTACTTTGTATGTGTTTGTTATTTTCAAACTGTTTTCATGTCCAAGTCATGTCTTATCTATAGGTGATCTTTTTTTTCTAAGAATTTCATCTAACTTTTCAGTACTTCTTTCAAATTTCTTCAACTTTTTCATTGTCAACATCAACTCTTTGCTTGTGTGATCCAATTCTACTTTTAATTTCTCATAATATTCAGCCTTTCTTATCTAACTGCTCCTTCAAGTTGTTAATTGTCTTTTCAAGCTCATGATTCTCTTCTGCACAATTTTTCAATTCATCTTTAACTCTCTATTTTTGTTTCTGAGCTTGATATTTTCTTCTTCAACATGCTTCATTTTCTCAAGATTCTTGATCCATATTACTTTCGGCACAAAATGAGAGAGGAAATATAATAAATAAATGTAAAGAGATATATCAGATATCAAATTATATAATAGATATATATTATATTTATATAACAAGAGACACATATATACAATAATACACAATTTTTATTAATGAGCGAAATGTACAAAACTATAGAAATACAGAGTGAAAGACTCACTAGAATGGTGACATCTTATCTCTGAGAAGAGATGTGACATATACTCACATTCACAAGAAGATGATTTTTAAAATGAGGCTCCAAAGGACTTTTTAACATAAAGAAAATCCAAAATCCTAACCCTAGAAGATGAAAAGCCAACAATTTTGTGGACCCCATTTTGGGTAGTTTGGTGTATCAGCTTCTCAAGGGCGTAACTTTAGCATATGATCTCTGTTTGGGGTGCACGATAGCTTGTTGTAAAGGTATCGATGAGGAGCTTCATTTTGGGGTATCAATCAAATCAATTTAAAGTATTTGAGGTTCCCTATCATGAAAAAATTCATTTAGGCCCTCAAAATGGTCCTAGAAGTTTAGAACCTGAAAAACTGCTAAAAATAGTAAATTGTCAAAAAATTGTTTTGAGCCAGCTGAAATAGGGTGGCCATCGATATCCACCTAGATAAATTCTATTCATCTTCCTGTTGAATTTTTTTGATGTCTTTGCTTCCCTAGAAAAATTCTGTGTCTATTTCTTCGTTCTCTGCATCAGAATCTTCTTCATAATTGATTTCATCTGTTTCAGAATTTTTGTGGTCATCATTCTAAGTTTCTTGAGTTATGAAGAGAACTTCCCTTACATCCATTTCTTCTCCATAAATTTCATATAAAGGACTATTTTCCTCCTTGGAGTAAAGACTCTTTTTCTTATGGAAGCTTTTCTTTTCTTCAAAATGACATTTCTTAGCACAATGTTGTATTTTACCACAATTGAAGAATTTAAAAGGTAACTTACCTTTGTATTTTTCGGTTCCCCTCTTGAGATTCCTTATGGAATGTGTTTCTTCTTCATCTCATTCATCACACGATCTTTCTTTTACCTTATGTTCCTCGTTCCTTGTTTTCTTTGTGGCTTTAAAAGTTGCTTCTTTGTTTGGTTGTTCATTTCTGTGTTTGTTCTCATTTCATATGTTGTGAGGTCTCATGTAGTTCATCCATTGTCATTTTAGTAAAGTCCGTAGTTTATTCAATGGTTAATACCTTGGCATCATATCTCAAAGGAAGTGATCTCAACACTTTCTGTAAAACTAAGGATTCTTTGACTTCTTCTCCTAATCCTCTGATGGCACTGACAACTTCATATACTTTGAGTAAATAGGTTGCAATATCTTCTTTTTCATTCTTTTTCAGATTTTCAAACTGTGCTATGTGCCATTGAAGCTTGACCTGCTTGAATTTTGGAATGCCTTCATAAATATTTCGAATTTTATCCCAAACCTCTTTAGTTGTGTTGCAACCCATCACCTTGCTGGAAATAGTTGGTGTCAATCCACTTATGCTAACATCCCTAGCCTTTGAATTACAACTCATTAATTTCTTCTCATCTGGATCAGTTGGAGTATTCTTTGGAAGTTTATATCCATTGACAACTGAGAGTTAGATATCCACTCCTAAATTTTTCAAGTAGGTTTGCATTTTTTTTTCTCCAGTATGCATAATTGTTTCCATCGAATGGTGGAATCCCATTTGGAATGTGGACTTCCATTTTTTCTCACGATCTTTCTTCCAGTGATTAGATTGTTCTGAAGGTAACCTTTTCTTAAACTAATTGTTGATACTGAGAGGGGGGGGGGTGAATCACTATCAAGTACAATTTATCACTTTTAAAACTTTAACTTTTCAATAAAATAAATGCATCCCAATATACAATAAAGAGCAGAAGAAGAAGTACATAATGCACAACAGATTTACATGGAAATCCACATAATTTTTTTCTTATATAATAACAAAATAAAATTCATAGGAAGCTACAAATTCTAAGATTCTCCAGCTCCAACTGGAAGGAGGATTCAACCCCCTAATTTATAGACTCCAACCTAAAGGAAGCTACAACTCTCTAGATTCTCCAACTCCAACTCGAAGGAGGCTCCAACCCCCTTTTCCTTACCCCTTCCTTCCACCCTTAAATATATATAAAAGAATGAACCTATCATAGTAATTCTCCAATCCCTCATGTAACCTTCATTGATCCGATCTGAATGACCTGCTGCAAACCCCAATCACAAAGATCCTCGTAGGATGAGGTTGGTTTGTCTTGTAGTGCCTTGCGGGACAAGGCTATGTTTCCAGCGGGGCCTCGCGGGACAACGGTGTTCAACCAATGAGGATTTTCCAGTGGTGCCTCATTGGACAAGAGTGTTCAACCAACAAGGACATCTCTAAAAAACCTAATACATCATATCAAACATTCCTCAACTTCGTGATCTCCTTATCCTCCTTGTTCCTTCACTACCAAACTTGTGCTTAGAGATCACCAACTTGAATGATGAATAATGAAGGTTCTTACTATGTATTTATACCATTCCAAGTGATTTATTTACTTAGCTTTGGGGTCAACCTATAAATTATTTTCTTCCTTTACTTAAATTTAGGGCTGACCTATAACTTCTTGTTTTGCAACATCTTTTAGGGGAAAATTCACATGATCATCTTTAAAAGGGTATATCTCCTCAACCATGAGGAACCACATGGCCCACCACCTACCATTGGAAACAACTTGACAAGGGATATAAATCCATGGAGTTTTTGCATGCATTTGAAATGTCCTTCATACACTTTTTATTCAAACAATTGTAGGACTTCTTGTGGTCTTCTTCAAAGCGTCTTCCCATGAGGGCCATGCTTAAAGCTACGCCATAAGGGGACCACTTTGGAGACTCCATTGGCTTCTTCATGTTGATCAATGAATGAATTTGACATCAATGACAACACCATTCAACATATGCATTCATGTTTTATTATGTGTTGTTAGATGCATGGGAAAATCAACATGTTGTATTGTTGTAATTTTTATGGGCCTGCTGCCCCTTAGTTTTCTTTTGTGTATCGAGCATTTTTAGATTTGTATTTAGTAGGATAAGTTGTTTTTTGCAGTGATGAGACTCATATTGGAAGGTTGGGTATGTTACAAATTGGTATCAAATCCACATGTGAAACACCGAGCATGCATGGGCCAGACTCAACATGTAGAAGATGAAATTGCAAATTTAAATCTCAGAAGATGTCTACAAATTATTTGTCAAAATTATTCTAGTGAAATTGGGGAAAAAATTCATGAGGAATTTGGGGAAATTGAGCTTAGGGGTTAAATTTTTTAATTTTTAACCTTTGTTTGAGCATTTTTAGGCTTGGAATGGTCCAAATTTGGGATTTATAGGATATCGTGGAAAAATTTGGCGAAAATGAGCAAAAGCCCCAATTTCTGCAATGAAATTCATTGAGAGATCGACGCAGGAGTGTCAGATTTTGGGTGCAGATATAGAATTGACATTTATATGGTATAATATGGCAATATGAAGCGAATTACAGATCTCCCATGGTGGTCAAAGAAAATTTTTGAATTTAGGCATTTTTTTAAATTTTGGGAAATTTTGAATTTTGGAAAATTTGGGTAATTTTTTGTACCATGATGTGGAGAGTGATGTGGTGATGATGTGGCAATGGTGAAGTGTATTTCATAGTGGAAACTGGTGGTAGGGTCTACAGTGTGTGGTGGTGGGTCTAGTAGGTGACATGGGAGTCACATGAGCATGATGGTATAGCCTGATACCATAGGCAGTATCACATGGGTAGTGAAGAATTTTTTCCCAAGGCCTCCATCAATGTGACACCACTAAACATATGCCACATATCAAGGTGGTTTTGGAGTGTCACACTACGGAGCGGGTGTTAACACCCTAGCACGTTGGCAATGCGATAAGGCTTCCCCACTGATGATATTTCCCAATATTCGTTGTTTGATCCAGGAAGCATGTAATTTCACACGTCACATAGTGGAGGAGGTTTTAACCCTCGTGCATGTTGGTGATGTGGAAATGCCTCTCCACCATTGATCTCCCTTGATCTCGACCATTGGATTGGGGTGGAAAGCAAGTTTGTACGTCGAGGTAAAGGTGCGGGATGGGACCCACACATCCCCACAACCAATGAAGGTGTTCCATTTGGAGAAATTGCAGATAAGGTGGGACCCATATTCCATCTGAAGTCATAGGTGTGTCAGTTGGGCAACCAGTATGGGTGGGGCCTGAAAATAAAAATATTTTATTAACTTTTTTTAATATCAACGTAAGGAAAGAGGAGATAGAGAGGAGGGAGGTGAAGGTTGATGGTGAAGGTCTAGGGTGGCCAAGAGGGTGACATCGTATCACCTCAAGGTGCCATGTGGACCCATAATTCCACATCAGCAGCCACACCAACAAAGATGCCACACAGGCAAAATTGTCCTATAGTCTAAAAAAAAACTAAGTTTGGAGCCAAAATTCTATTTTTGCCATAATAGGATCATAATGACTCAAAAGAAGATAGTATTTTATGGATTTTTATTCATAGTGTCGAGGGCTATAGAATTTTCAGAGAGGTTCACTAGCCAATTATTCTTTAATTTTCCACAAAATGCAAATTACATATTTTTGAAGATCAGGGTCAAGCTTAGTGGCATTAACATAGTTATTGTTGAAACTTGCACAAAATCTCATAAAAGTAGGCATGAAAATATTTGTGAAGGAATTGGCTGGGTTCCAAGGATTTTGGAGTGGAGATGCCAAAATAGGGAAAAATCAACTATTTCAGGCCATTTTTCGGGGATTTTCAAGATTTTTGGAGGAGGAAAAGGGTCCCTGTATGGAAAATTAGAAAAAAATATTTACTCGGCATTTTTTATACTCATAAAGCTAGAAAAATTTGGTTTAGTGAAGTTATTCCAGAAGTGCACAATTTGGGAGATAACCAGTTTGACAAAAATTCCAAGTCTAGAAAAAGGGGTGAAAAAGGACAAAGTTGTCATTTCCATATTGTTGCAGTTTTTTACTGGAGCATCATATTGACAATATGAGTCTTGTTATGAATTCCCTGTCATCAATATTATCAATTCCTAATACAAAATTTTCTCTCTTTCCTAATATATCTACCTCTACAAGTGACAAAAGTTGGTGTCTAGGATAAATTGCACCTAGAAGAAAAGTGCACAAAAAAAGGATAAATTGGCAATATTTAGATGACTATAACTTTTTGGTCAAAGATTAGAATCGAGAAAGAAGGTAGTCATTGGAAATATCTTGGATGGGAGAATCCATTTATTCAACCATAATTGTGAATTGAGTAGTTAAATTCTTAGGTTGTCAGAAGGAAGATGACTATTGGGATTGAAGAGCGGGTTTATAATGAGTTTTATATATGTGGAAGATGCAAGGGAAATTCAGGAAGCCATAAATTTTGGATTATAAATCCAATTGAATCATGAGTTTGGTCATTGGAAAGGCAATCTAGAGAAAAACATGATATAAGGTCTAAATTATCCCAGGGAGCATCGGGTTTCTCCATAAAGTTGCAGGAAAAAGTGGAATTGGATTCCATGAACCATGTAACTACTTGATGTGAAGATTTTTCCAAATAATGTATAAATTTGGAAAAAAATTACCAGATGATAGAGGTAAATGCCATAGATGATTGTTGGGTAAGAAAGAGTATTGAAACTCATGATAGTTCCTATGCATGAGTATAGAGCCACATTTGAAGTGCAATATCTTGCCAAAATAAAATAGGCCGAGCTTAATAAAAAGGCATGGTTAATAAGGAGAGAGTGTTGTGTGAAGGGATTTCTAGCAAGAGGATAAGATTTCACAATGAGTATTATGTGAGTCTATTACATATTAATCCTAGGGTCCATTGGACAAGGAAGCAACCCAAGCTTGTGTAGTTGTTTGAGGAATCAAAGAGTTGCAGAGGGAAGTGTAGGGATGCAGAACATGTATTGAAAGGTTGACAAAGGACTAAAAATATTAGAACCGATATTAGTACTCAATTTATACATGGTATGAATGGATTTCAAAGGAGAATAAATATATATTCTTACATGAACATAAATCCAATAGGTGACGAATTTCATTTGCATGCACAGGGAGTTAAGGAGGACTCCATAGCATTGAAGGTAGAAATATTGTAGTGAAGGCTACATAACTTGTTGCAAGAGAAGGAAAAATGATATAATGAAATGAGGCATGACTCATGGAGTGTATGAGTCATATCTATGTGCAAGCATAGGAATGCAGGAAAATGGAGTTGTTAATCTATGACTTATCTACTTGCGTTTAAAAGTATTTAGAGAAAGAAAGTTACCTCTATTATAAGAGTGCACGATGGAAGCAAGGTACATGTGAAAATGGAGGAGTTTAACATTCCATTTGGAGTAGAGTGGTATTGATTGGCCAAGAAATGATTCACAATGAATCACTCAATGAAGTGAAGATAATTTAAAATTGAGAAAATCCATGGATAACAAAGGATATCGGAAAAGATGACATAAAAGAAACATTTCAGAATGTTGAAATGACAATTAATGATAATGATATTTCAAGACTGATTGAGTCAAGGAACATGGGAGTGGTTAATTAGATTGTAGTGTTAATAATCAGCTAGAGTAGTGCATGTTACAACACTATGAATATTGAGAATTTTAGCCAAAAGATGTTGGGACAAGATTCTCTGCCTAAGGGAAGCAATTGTGAGATGGCATCACTAGTGGATATAGTGATGAAAATGCAAAATGTACAAGTGAGGCTTGGATAGAAGGTTCATAATAGGAATCAATGGTGCAAAAATGAGTATAATGACAAAGCACAAAGCACAGAGCAACAAGGATATATAGGAATTCAAGGACATACATCTACAACAATAACAAAATAAATAAATAAGTTGAAATAAATATGCATTGGAATGCATAATGGAAGTGATGCATGATGCATATAATAAATCTAGAATGCATGTGCATGGAGTAGGCATGATGAGGTTGAATGATTTATGCATATTGATATGCATTTATGCATATGGAAATGCTTATACGTGTATATGGAATGAGTGTAGACTAAGAGTAGTCTGCTAAAATATATACATGAATTAATGATGTTGTGATATTTGAATAAGACTAATGATGGATTATCCAAGAAATTGTTTATAGCATGGTTGAAGATGTTGATGATGATGTTGCATATGAAAACCATCTATATGAAGAAAAAGGAGGATGATAAGATATTGATAAAGAGATCAATCAAAGGGATCCTGCAAGCTACCACAACAATATCAGTTGGTCATGTAGCATCAAGTAAATTGATAATATCCATGCAAGTATGAATTTGGGGTTGTTAGGATGCATAAATGTTGAAAGGAATTGAGGTAAGAATTCCTCGATCAATTTTTTTCAATATTTGAAATTGATAAAAAAGGAAGAATTCCTTGAGTACACACATTCTAGGTAATGCTTGAATGCATTTATGATAAATTTAATTGCATATTGTGTTATGTTGGTTATGAGATCATAACCAAGTTAAGTCATGAGACATTACCCTTTTTTGTAACAATGAATTCCATTAGAGATGTTCATGTGTGTTTCCATGATGTGGTGGATATGTAAGGGCTATAATGCCATACAATTGCATGATGGTTTTCCCCTTGTATAACCGATGTTTCGGTTGCAACCTTTGCCGACATGAGAGAGCACTAAGATAATTATATTCCTAGTGTTGTGTATGGGTTGAAGAGGAAGGTATTCAAATGATCGGACATGTAAATGGGGAAGATTTTGGATAGTGTGTTAAGGTGTGGTATATACCTTCCAAATCACATGGTGGAATACATGACATGGACATATGGTATTCTAGAGTCAATGCAAGGATGCATTGTGTAGATGTGGCCATGATTATTTACACATTGATTTTGTTTATTGGTGAAGTTTGATTGCATTATGAAAAGTTTGGTGTGATGATAATACATTTACAATGAATCATAGTTTCATTCTAGATAATATGATTAATGGTTGAATTTCATTTTTAATGTGAATAATGGCTAGAAATGATTGAATTGTTGGTAAGATACATTTATGAGATCATTTCATGAATTGCTGTAAATGTGCATGAGTACTAACAATCTGTTTGGATAAGTAAAAAAAGTTGAAAAATTTCAAGGAATAATGGTCTTGGATATAGCAGGGATGTAAGCTCATAAGGAAGACTGATATCTACTATGGAAAGAGCCAAACATAATGAGCAAAAAACTCATTCGTGGAAATTTATTTTCCTGTATAAAATAGATTTGAGAAATTAATAATTGCAAATTGTTATGATATGCTAACAGTTTTTTTGGTTGTACGAAAGTTGAGAAAATTGTAAGAAGAATGGTCTTGGATATAGAAAGGATGTAATCCCATAAGGAAGATCGTTATCTACTATGTCAAGAGCCAAACATAATTAGTAGAAAACTCATGCTTGGAAAATTCTATTTTCCTATGTAAAACAGATTTGAAAATTTATAAATGAAAATTGTATGACGATGTCTCATATTGACTATATGCATATGATTCAAATGGGATAATTGTCGCAGGTTACAGGTTGCTAGTGAAAATATAGCAACATATTGGCATTCTTCTGTGTAAGAACACCTTGAAAAATGATGAATCGCCTTAGGAACTGTATAATAGTGAAAGGGATGTCTGAGCCTAGAGGGTGAGTACAACAATAAGAAGCAAGTTGTTAGTCTTGCAGAAGAACCAGGTTATCATGTCTAAAGAGTGAAATTTACTGTGAGTTGCACTATCGAAGAATCAGGTTTTCAGGCCTGAAGAGTGAACTCTATTGTGAGTTTCATTGTCGAAGAACCAAGCTGTCAAGCCTGAAGAGTGAACTTCTATGTGAGTTGCACTACAACAACAAGGTTGTTGTTCATTATTTCCTAGTAGTTCTTCCTAGTAGCGAGCCCCTTAAGTTCTTAGTAGTGATATTACTAGTAACTTATGCCAAAGAGAGCCTGATAAACAAATGGTACATCCTAATGGTCTAAGGATAATGAAGGGGGAACATTCTTTGGGTCATCCCTAATAAAATAAAGGTACATGCCGATCGATTGAGAGAAATGAAGGGGGTGAATTCCTTGGGTTGGGTAGGTGAGGAAGAGAGATGGTGGAAATCATGATAGTTGTAGGATAATGACAGTGGGTTATGTATCTATGTTTTGGGGCCAAAGTGTCTATGTATCTATGTTTTGGGGCCAGAGTGCCTATGTATTTATGGTTTTTGGGGCCGAAGTACCTATGCATTTATATTTAGGATGGAATTCTTATGTTATATAAGGTTGGAGAGCATATGTGTTGATTAAAGGCTAGAGATCCTAGCATTGTAATTGTATGTACACTGTATGGTGTTCTACATTGAGGAAAGTACAAAAACAAGGGGAAGGGGAATGTAACATCCCTAGTTTTAATCCCCACAAATTATAATTCAATTGTATAAATGTGATTTAGGTTGGTGAGTCGGTATGTTTGGGAAAAATAGATTGTATGGATTAGTATGGTCGAGGGCCAAACTATGTAAATGGTAAATTGAAATTATTTAATAAAAGTAGTAATCATTGGTTGCAATATGAGAGGGATGAAGATGATGGGGGGATATTATTCCACAAGAGAGAGGGGTCTAAGGGGAATTTTATTCATGGGTATTAATCCAACCCACATTCCTCGCATTATTATCATTGTGTAAACATTTTATTTTGTTATTGAGTGTTCCCAAAGCCAATCATTAAATTCATTAAGAGGCTGGATGTGAGGAGTCACATCCCATGGTTATTGGGGATCATGGGGCTAAAGTAAAATCAACATTGGGTAGAGTGAGCAGTCAACTAGATTGAGGAAAAGGAAATTCATATGGAGAAAATAGGCATTTTTTGCATGCATATTTTGGGCAACAAGAAAGGAGTTGAGTGATGGGAAAGAGTACCAACCATGATATACTTGAAGGAAACCATTGTTTGGCTATGTGTTATGCTATAAATGAGGTTGGTTTGCTTATGAAAATGGATTGTAATCTTGTAGTGCATTTTCATGTTGAGGAAATGAATCAAGAGCCTTGTGAAGGCTACTATGAGCACTCCTAAAGTAGATGAAATCCCTAGCTGAGAGATTCTTGTCCAACCAAGTGCATTGGAAGCCCTGATAAATTAATGGTATAACCCGAGGGACTGTGAGCAGTGAAGGGGTACATTCCTTGGGTTGTGCAGGTTATGGGGGAGAGAGAGCTGGTGGATTGAAATTGTTTTTAGGGTAGAACCTGGTTTTTGGGTTGTTGATGTTGGATTACCGAGAGGGGGGGTGAACTAGTAATAGAGAAATTTAATCCTCTTTAACCATATAATGCAAGTGTCATATCATTGTAGCACTATCATCTAATAATTGCAGAGTAAATAAACAATGAACAAATGAGTAATCATACACATACACAATACACCAATTTTTTTATGTGGAACCCCAAAGCGGGAGAAAACCACATAATGTTTTTTCTTATATGTCTTGAATAATTACATTCATTAGAAGCACCAACTTCCTTTTTTTTCCATATGCAACTGGAAGGAGGCTCCAAAACCCTAGTTTCTCAGGCTACAACCTGAGGGAAGATCCAACTCCCCAATTCCGTGGCTACAACCAGAAGGAGGATACAACCCCCTAAGTTCTCTGACTAAAACCGGAAGGTGGATACAACCACCTGTCCTTGCCCCATCCAACCTCCCTGAAATATAAATGTCAAATGTAGACAAATTGTCACTGTCACTTAATCAACCACTGCCACTATCAACCTGTCACTGAATCAACCACTTTCACTATCAACCTATACCAATAACTTGTAAAAACATGTACCAATCAACCTGCACCAAACAACCTGTACCAATAACCTAAACCAACATGTACCATGCATCAACCATGCATCAAATTCACATCAACTATGACTCATCAAGATGTACCAACATCATCAAATTTACACCTCATGTATGTGCCAACTCATCAACTACTTGTCTCAACCATGTACCCAACATGTATCTCAACCATATACCAAAGGCATACACCAATATAACCATAAAAAATTCATCACTCTATCCGTAAACCAAATACCATAGAACCTTACATCAAATCATGTGCCCCAACCTCACTATTATGTAGCCTCAAGCTAAACCAACAACTTTAGCAACACATCACAACCAAAAGACCAATACCCATATGCCAAATACCAACAACAAAATACCAACTGTATCCCTCAACAAATATGATATATGCAACAATACTGAACATCTGATACCATCTCAAGAGCTAAAACCTACCTCACAAAACATACCTCAAACAAGATGTTCCGTATCTCTCATAAATAGACCCCAACCATGTTGTTGCCATGATTTTTTCTTCCACACTTTTTGATCTATTGCAATTTTTCTTCCACATTATTTCTGCCACGATTTTTTTCTGCTGCACTTTTTCTGCTGCGATTTTTCTGCTGCGATTTTTCTGCCATGATTGTTTTGTCGCACTTTTTCTACCGCGATTTTTCTGCCATACTTTTTCTGCCGCACTTTTCCTTCCACACTTTTCCTGCCACAATTTTCCCATCACACTTTTCTCTATCAATAATGCCTGCCCAAATAACCTTTCACAAAATATATATTCAATGATATTCAATAGGTTCAAATGTAATTAAATGAGAGAGCCTTGCCTCTTATTTATACTTTCATGTAGCATCCCACTTTCCTTATTTTAGGGAGTTCTCCATTAACTTTATTATTTAAATAATTTCTTTTGCAAACAATTTGACTACTTTGACCTTTTGGGGCTTCTATATGACTCATGAGGGTTCTCCAACTTCACATGGCCATAACTCTCCGACCGTGAGGATTTATGCGACGTTCCACATACCACCAAAAATGGCATGACATGTACTATCCATCTAGAATAGTCTTACCTGCAAATATATCAAAACTCATACCATTATCCATCAAACAAACTTGGGTCCATTACCCAAAACTTTTGTGCTACGAAATTCTCTACGGACTTTCTTCAAGGGTTGACATGAATGGCAACCAGCTTAATTAATCAACAATCCCCTTTGGCATTAATGGAAACACTAACATTTATGGCAACACTTAGTCATCTTGATATGTCATTGATGGCAACACTCAAACTCCCCATGTGACCATCGCTCCCCCTAGAACCATGCCTACGTGCTCTTTCTCCAAGAATTTACCTTTGTATGATAGAATCTCTCCCCCTTTGTCATCAATGACAAAGTTATGGCTCAAATGGGGTTTCTCCCCCTAACTAAAATGTCCTTGGGGATACTCCCCTTGACTTAAATCTTCCTGAACCTACTCCCCCAAATTGAACCATCCTATTTATGGTGCTTCCTCATGTAAATACAAGACATATAAGATAAGCATTCAAAAGGGAATTCATTTGGGTAAATTACTTGAGGAGTCTGCAGGCGTGAATGTAGAAAGCTTCCCATGGTGGTTTTGTAAATCAAAAGAATTCATTTTGGAGTAGAAATTACTTCGAGTCTCTGGCGTAGATACCGAAAGGCTTCCCATGGAAGTGGTTTTGTAAATATGTCTGCCACTTATTCTTTTCTGCCCACATATTCATCTTTGATGTTCTTCTCTGTAACCTGTTCCTGTAGAAAGTGATATTTTATTGGAATGTGCTTCGTCTTGGAGTGAATCACCAAGTTCTTTGAGATATTGATGGCACTTGTATTATCAAAATAGCTTGGAATGGGCTCATCATACTCAACCTATATATCTATCAGAGTTTGTTTCATCCATTGAACTTGTGTACAACATGTTGTTGCTGCAATATACTCTACCTCGACTGTAGATAAAGATACTGATGATTGTTTCTTCCTTAACCATGATACTAAACACTCAGCCAAGTAGAATGCTGCTCCACTGGTGCTTCTTCGGTCATCAATGCAACATGCCCAATCTTCATCAATGAATGAAATAAGTGATAGATCCTTTTTTTTGGATACCATAATCCAAACTCTTATGTTTCTTTGAGATATCTAAAAATCCTCTTCACTGCTAATACATGTGATTCCTTTGGTGCTGCTTGAAATTGTGCCACCTGTCCAACTGCCTGCATTACATCTGGTCTAGATGTTGTCACATATAGTAAGCTACCAATCATTGAACTGTATTGCCTCTGGTCTGTAGACTTTGAACCATCATCTTTTCTCAACTTGCAACTGGTTTGCATAGGAGTGATAACTGGTTTTAAATCTTCCATTCCGAACCTCTTTAGCATTTCTTTGATATACTTAGTTTGAGAAATACAAATTCCTTGGCTGCTTTGACCTATCTAAAGACCTAGAAAGAAAGATAGTTCTCCAAGTAATGTCATTTCAAATTCATTCTACATATATATCCTTTGCAAATTTCTGGCTTAACCTGTCGTCAATACTTCCAAAAATAATATCATCAACATAAACTTCAATTAATAAAATACTATCTTGAGTTACCTTGATGTAGAGGTTGTTTTCTGCACTTCCTTTTTTGAACCCTGCCTATTGTAGATATTTATCCAGTCTAGAGTACCATGCTCTAGGAGCCTGTTTTAGACCATACAAGGCCTTCTTCAATTTACACACATAATTTGCGTTCTCTGACAACTGAAATCCTTCTAGTTGTTCAATGTAAACTTCTTCTTCAAGTTCCCCATTCAAAAAAGTTGATTTCATGTCCATCTGATACACTTTAATATTCTTGGAGCATGCATAAGATAGGAGCAATCTGATTTCTTCCATTATAGAAACTAGAGCAAATGTCTCTTCAAAGTCGATTCCTTCAACCTGTGCATATCCTTTACATACCAATCTAGCTTTGTTCCTTGTAACCTGTCCATCTTCATTCAATTTATTTATGAATACCCACTCTGTTCTAATCACATTCTTATTCTTCGGTCTTGGAACCAATTCCCAAGTGTAATTCTTCTCTATTTGATCCAATTCTTCATCGATGGCCTTATTCCAAAATTCATCCTTGCTGGCCTCTTCAAAACTGTTTGGTTCAATCGTAGATGAGAGTGATAAGTGTGTTTGTTCTGGTGAACAAATTCTTCTTCTAGTCTCAACTCCTGCATATTTGTTTTCAATAATAACATCTGAAGGATGTGTTATCACCATTTAAATTTTTGGTGTGAAATTGATATTTCAGAGTTTAGCGAGGTGCTAAACCGATTTGGAAGTCAGATAAATTCGGGGAAGTGCTAGAAAATGGAAAAATAGATTAAATTTGGCGGAGGCATTAGGAAAATCGGGCTCGAAAGGATGTAGATCGCCATCCGCTGAGATCAACGGTTGGGATATATTTCGGAGTTTGAAACAACACAGAGGTTAAAATATCTAAGTGGTCCCGAAATTCCACCTGTGGTTTCCCTGCAAGGTACGTGGCTTCTTCTAGTGTATTTTAGGGTGAAATGTGGGTTGCTTCGAAACCACCCCATCACACCCCTGCAATCATGTGTTAAATGTCATTTATTGAGTCTAATTCGAGGGTTACATGTGACAATGAAACTTTATGGTGAGTCAAATCATCCTGAGAACCGTGCTTGTGTACCATTTGTCCACGTAGTGCCAAATAAGTGCCGCCAAATAACTGATTTGATACTCATCATTGAAAATTGATAGCCGAGCATGAGAGGCCGTTATCCCCATAAGGATTTTTGTCAGTATCCAATGATTATAATTGATGGTGACTGTTACTCAAAACCCAGGGGATATTACTCTATTTTGGGAAATTAACGACTTATTCCAGAGTGAGATATCTGCAAATAAAATCGTTCATCCAACTTAGGTGCAGTTTGAAGAAAATAGACTCATGTTTCCTGAAAAACTAGAGGAATATGAGGAGAAATATTCAACTGTTTTCAACAAATAGGGAAGTTCGAAGAATATGATAGAATTATCAAATAAAAAGAGAGAAAGGCATGTTGCACAAATCCTAACAACAAAATCTCATGAAAAATTTGTCGATGAGCCAAGATTAGGCGAAGAGATAAGGATGAATCCTATTATGAAGGATTTGATTATTAATGGATATGTGGATGGATCCAACACACAATCTGGTGTAAGCAAAAGGTAAAAACAACGAAAGGAGGAGGCTAAAGCTGGAATAGTCAAAAACATTGAAGAAAATCAGCTTAGCTAGCTTGACACGTTAAATGAAGAGATTGAAAATCTAAAATAGAACAACAAGCTAAATTGAGTATATTTCAGGGAATCTTGTGATACTGTAGATAGGTGACATTTAGGGTAAAGATCCCAAATATTTCAGTTTCTGTTTGTAACTGTTCCCTAGAAAGTAGGAGTTCGGTTTTGATGATTTACTCTCTTTATAAATGATGTCTATTTTTGGAATCTTGGAAAGAATGACTCATTTTTCTTGGCCTCATATGTAATTTATCTATATATACTATTTAAAATATAAAAGAAGGGTTAGACTGGATGGAGAGGGGTCTGCCTTTGTAGCAGTAAAACTTTGTGATTTCTTATGAATTTTAATGCAAGTAGAAATTTTTTTCTTGGATAGCCGAGATTCATCATGGTGTTTATGTTCAATATGTTTTCCTGTATTTTGAATTCATGAATCTGTTTTGCTGCTAGTAATAATATTTAAGTAAAAGAAGGAATTCATCTTGTTGGTGCTCCTTATCACATTGATTATACTTATTATGTGTTTATTGGTTTCTGGTTTAGAATTCACTCTTGATTGGTGCTCTGTTTTCGGTAGCCAGTCTTTATGTTCCTTCTTCTAAAGCTATACCGAGAGATTCTTCCTATGTTATATGCCTCTTGTTATGGTGGTTTTTCCTTTGTTTCCAAATGCCATCTCATATAACTTATTTGGCTGAACAAAGTGCCTATTTTTCCTCTGTTCCCTCAGGAATACATAGCTTGTAGATCTTCATATGATTTTGGGAGTTGACCCCATTGCCCAATGGTCCTGTCCTCTTGTTTGTCCTACCAACCCTTTTTAAAAAACCATGTCCTATTGCAGAATATGACCTCTGTATGTCCATTGCCAAATATTTTGAGTATTTTGAGTATTTACATGTTTGAGAGAGCCCTCTCTGGTTGGAAGGGTCATAATCCAACCTAAAGTTGGTTGAAACAATTACCTCTTTCGTTTGTTTATTAGCCGAAAATTTTTACAAAGTGCTAACATCTCGGCGTAATTGCTGAGGAACGAAGGTGAAATATTCCCTGGGAGAAATGAAAAAGGTTCAAATCTGAATACTGATGCTGAAAAGTATTCAAACACAGAAAGGTTGTACGCCATTCACCTGGCGACTCCATGTTCAAGAATCTAGAATTCAAAATTTTCATGGCGACTCCACTGCCCAAAGACTCAGTAGCCTGAAGATTTTATTGGCGACTCCACTCAAGCTTCAAATGCGATTCAAAGACTCCACTGGAAGATGATATCCCTTGACAGATGTATGAAAGGACGTAATGGGAGAAAACAAGTACCTAAAGTTGAGTTTTTTCTAAGACATAATATTTTTTGTTATTAATTACCTTATGTCCTTTCCTGAACATGCTAAACCAATTTTTCTTTACCTGCTACATTCAAATGATGATCATGAGAATCTTGAAATTTTGTATCCTCCTCTTAAATTTATACATATATATCCTCATTTTATTATGGATTTTGATCAAAATCTTCCATCTGATCCATGTGATGATGGTAACCAAGTTAATGAACCTCATGACACCGAGGCTAATATTTCAAATCATGTACTTGATCCAACACCCTCCAAGATTCAACATAGATATAGTCCTTTAAAATTACCTCACATCCTTCATGACTTTCCTCCAAATCACTATAAGTACCTACCTACGTTTGATGGAGGACTTAATGCCATCACAACTGAAAAACACATCCAAGATTTTGAACATTTTATAGATTTGTTTGAGATTGATCCTGATGATGTTTATATGAGGGCCTTCTCTCAATCCTTGAAAGGGGATACCAAAGACCGGTTTAAACATTTGTAACCAGATAAAATTAGCTCGTGGGAGGAATTGAAGAACGTCTTTTTGAAGTTTTGGAGAAAGAATAAATCTTTGTATCTACAACTTACATAGTTCTATACCTTAAAAGGGAAGAGCAACAAAACTATTTCTACATTCAGTAGAAGGTTTTCCAGTATTTATTACAATTTTTTGAAATAAATTCAACCCACTGAAGTTGCTGCCATGCTCCATTATACAAAAAATATTCATCCAGATTTGTCTTTCCTCCTAATGGAAATAAGATCTAAGTCCTTACAACAAATTTTAAATGATGCTCATGAGATTCAACACAATATCCAAGCATGTAAACAAATTCGAAATGAGGATTTGGATGCTAAAGAACATGACAGTGAATATGAACATAAAACAATTGATTTGAATCTTGAGCAGAGAGTTGATAATATCATACGCCCTCTTGAAGTTTTAAATGCTAATGATTTTGCAAAGGATTATATTCCACTTATTGAAAGAGATGTCACTAATTTAGCTTCTGATCCATCCCATGATAAGCATGGGGCTGATTGTTTTATGTATGCATTTGTAGATAGTCAAGAAGATAAATTTGCAAAGCCACTTGTTAAAGAGCAGGTTTATGTTCTTAGATTTTCCTTGTTAGATGACATTGCAGATGTTGCTGATTTTCCTATATATGATGAATATGATGGTGATTATGATGTTGACTTCCTAGAACAACCAGATGCATGTTCTCTATCAGAAAATGTTCCTTTTCAACAGTGTATTGAGAGCAATCAGCCTACATATCACAGTTACAAAGAAGAAAATATTGAATCAATTGAAGGAAATTCTTTAGCTTTATGTTTTTCTTCATTTAAATTATTGAAAGAAAATTCTAAGATCATCATTGAAGCAAAGGAAGGTGTGCTGGTGCCAAATCACACTAATTCACTGGAACAAATTGACAAGAAATTGCAACAATATTCTCATGTGTTTGATGACCCTGTTACTTGTTATGTAGAAGGTCTTGTCAGTTCAAAATTGTAGCCATTGGTCAAAGAAGAATCTGAAAACGAGTGTGTTCAACAATCCAAAGAAATTGAAAAATGTGAATATAACAGCAGTGAAGAAAATGAAGAAGGTTTCAAATCAGGTGAAAGAACCTTGCCATTATGTTTTGCTTCTTTCAAATTGATGAAGAAAAATGTTTATAATGTTTCAAATCAGAAATCCTCCAGGCATGATGTTGAATATGAAGAAAACAGTGGACTTGCAAATGAAAACTATCTTCCATTATGTTTTTATTCCTTTGAACCGTTGAAAGTAAATCATGAGATAACAGAGGAAGTTGATCAAGAAATTGTTGTTAAAAGTCATTTTCCTTCTCCTAAACTTGATGAAGATATTCAACAAGATTTCCAACAAAACAAAGTGCTTCAAAGATGTTTTCCTTCCCCTATGAATGACATGGTTGTTTAAATTCTAAGTTGCTTAGACATGGATGAGGGTTCTGAAACTACATCTATGGAGACTTCAAGCAATGAACAAACAAATAACATAGAGTTTTAGGAAAGCAACAAAACAACATATGCCACTGTTCAATCAAAAATACAGAAAGATAATAAAGACGAAACTATTTTATTTGATTCCTTTGAAGATCATGGTTTTGAAAATGCACCCATGGGAACTCCAGATGGTGAAATGGTTCATGTTGTTATATTTTAAGATTTGCAAGAATATTATGAGCAGGGAATTATTTCCCTCCATTCATTTGAAAGTCAAAATAACAGTCCTCGAGCAAATTTCCTGAAGGTTAATGAAACCAAATCAAATTGTTTGATGAAAAAGAGGATGGCCTTGATGCACATAATATGGCTTCCAATTTTGAAGATGTTCAAGGATGTATGAATGTTTTTGTAGACAAACCTATCTCTGCCATTTTATTTGAAAATGTTCTCAGAACTGAAGAAGTAGAGAAAGAACAACAAACACTTATGAAGGAGGCTTGTTTTTTTGTTTTTGTTCATCAAGAAGAAATGTTTTCTCATGTGTTTCATGACCCTGTGGCATGCTATATGGAGTGTTTTAAAAATCAGAATTTACATCTTATGATGAGTTGTAAGCTTAGAAATAAATATGATGGTTAATCAACATCAATGTTAAATATGGGTTGCTTTCCACCAGGGGTTTCATTGCAGCCAACACTGTCTTTTGATTCAGAAGATTGTTATTTCCAGCAGTCTCAACAGATTTTTCAGCCTCTTGGTGGCAATCAATAGGTTAAATCACATGAAAACAAGAATGCAGTAGAAGGGGTGAAACATAATTGTTGTTTTGTGCATGTTTTAGAGGATCCATTTGCAGTTTTTTTAGAGGCAGTAAACAGTCCCAATGTTTTTAATTTTTTGAGATTTGAATTTATAGGTAAATTCTTGAATGAATTTTCAGTGAACAAGCTTTGGAGAAAGCATGTGCAAAGAAAACAAACAATGGATGAAATGATTGCATGGTTGCATTGGCATTATGATTTCACTTGATTGGAAGTTCATTTCAGCAATTAGGGTAGGTAGGTACGAATAAGATTGATGATCAAATTTTTAGTTTGGGTTTTCAGTAGTGTGCATAGTCAAATTTTAGGGGTGTATCCAACGTTCACTCTCCACTTGAGAGAAGGGTACACACATGTTTTGGAAGCAACCAAATGGACCATGCACATGGTCTACAAGTTCTTTGCTACCTCACTGGGAGGATAATATCCCCAGTTGGAGCCCATGTTATCACCATTAAAAATTTTGGTGTGAAATCGAGATTTCAGGGTTTAGTGAGGTGCTAAAATGATTTGGAAGTCATATAAATTCAGGGAAGTGCCAAAAATGGAAAAAGAGATTAAATTTGGTGGAGGCGTTAAGAAAATCGGGATCAAAAGGATGCAGATCTCCATCCACCGAGATCAACGGTTGAGAGAGATTTTGGAGTTTGAAACAATGCAGAGGTTAAAATATCTAAGCGGTCCCTAAATTCTAGCCATGGTTTCCTCGCAAGGTACATGGCATCTTCTAGTGTATTTTGGGGTGAAAGGTGGGTTGCTTCGAAACCACTCCATCAAACCCCTGAAATCACGTGTTAAATGTCATTTATTGAGTCTAATAAGAGGGTTACACGTGACAATGAAACTTGACGGCGAGTCAAATCATCCCAAGAACTGTGCTTGTGTACCATTCGTTTGTGCAATGCCAAATAACCGCCGCCAAATAACCGATTTGATACTCATAATTGAAAATTGATAGTCGAGCGTGAGAGGCCATTATCCCCATAAGGATTTTCATCAGTAGCCAATGATTATAATTGATGGCGAATGTTACTCAAAATCCAGGGGAGATTATTCTATTTTGGGAAATTAACGGCTTATTCCAGAGCGAGATATCTGCAAATTGAATCACTCATCCAACTCAGGTGTAGTTTGAGGAAAATAGGCTCATGTTTCCTGACAAACCAGAGGAAGACGAGGAGAAAGATTTAGTGGTTTTCAACAAATAAGTAAGTTCAAAGAATATGACAAAATTATCAAATAAAAAGAGAGAAATACATGTTGCACAAATCCTAACAACAAAATCTCATGAAAAATCTGTCGATGAGCCAAGATTAGGCGAAGAGATCAGGATGACTCCTATTATGAAGGATTTGATATTAATGGATATGCTGATGGATCCAACATATAAGATGGTGTAAGCAAAAGGAAAAAACAACGAAAGGAGGAGGCTAAAGTTGGAATAGTCAAAAGCATTGAAGAAAATCATCCCAGCTGGCTTGACACGTTAAAGGAAGAGATTGAAAATCTAAAATAGAAAAACAAGCTAAATCAAGTATATTTCATGGAATCTTGTGATACTATAGATAGGTGGAATTTAGGGTAAATATCCCAAATATTTCGGTTTATGTTTGTAACTGTTCCCTCGAAAGTAGGAGTTTGGATTTGATGATTTACTCTCTCTATAACCAATGTCTATTTTTGGAATCTTGGAAATAATGATCCACTTTTCTTGGCCTCATATGTAATTTATCTATATATATTGTTTAAAATATAAAAGAAGGGTTCGACTGGATGGAGAGGGGCCTGCCTTTGTAGCAGGAAAACTTTGTGATTTCTTATGAATTTTAATGCAAGCAGAAAAAGTTTTCTTGGATAACCGAGATTCATCATGGTGTTTATGTTCAATATGTTTTCCTGTATTTTGAATTCATGAATGTGTTTTGCTGCTAGTAATAATATTTAAGTAAAAGAAGGAATTCATCTTACTGATGCTCCTTCTCACATTGATTATACTTGTTATGTGTTTATTGGTTTCTAGTTCATAACTCACCCTTGATTGGTGCTTTTTTTTGGTAGCCATCCTTTATGTTCCTTATTCTAAAGCTATACCAAGAGATTTTTCCTCTATTAGATGCCTCTTGTTATGGTGGTATTTCCTTTCTTTCCAATTTCCATCTCATATAACTTATTTGGTTGAACACAGTTCCTATTTTTTCCTCTGTTCCCTCAGGAATGCATAGCTTGTAGATCTTCATATGATTTTAGGAGTTGACCCCATTGCCCAATGGCCCTGTTCTCTTGTTTGTCCTACCAACCCTTTTAAAAAAACCATGTCCTATTGTAGAATCTGACCTATGTACATGCATTGCCAAATATTTTGAGTATTTACATGTTTGAGAGAGCCCTCTTTGGTTGGAAGCGTCAGAATCCAACCTAAAGTTGGTTGAAACAATTACCTTTATTGTTTGTTTATCATCCAAACAAATTTACAGAGTACTAACAAAATGATTCTTCTGTACTTGTTTGCTAGGTGTCTTTGGAGGCACTTGCTGAACTTTCTCTTCTACTTCTATTTGATCCTCTTCATCTTCCCCTTCCAATTCTTCTTCATCTTCTGCTTCTTCTTTGTAAAGTTGTTCCATTGATTCATTTTCTTCTTCCTTTAATTCATGTCCACCTATTTCGTCAATTGTTACATTGATGCTTTCCACAACTTTGTTCAACCTCAAATTGTAACACTTGTATGCTTTCCTTGTACTTGAGTAACCAAAAAGTACGCCTTTGTCCACATGAGAGTTAAACTTTCCCATTCTGCCATCTTCTCTTTTGATGTAGCATTTGCTTCCAAATACTCTGAAGTGCTTCACATTTGCTGGTATTCCTTTCCATAGCTCATAGGGAGTTTTGTTAGTGCTGTTTCTGAGCATTACTCTATTTTGAATAAGAACCGTTGTATGCACTGCATGTGTCCAAAAGATATCTGTCAATTTGGAATCCATTAACATTGTTCGAGCCATTTCTTGTACTGTCCTGTTATTTCTTTCAACAACTCCATTATGTTGAGGTGTCCTAGCAACGCAGAATTGCCTTTTTATTCCATGTCTGCTACAGTAGTTCATAATTCCTTTGAAGTGAACTCTCCTCCATTATCAAATCTCAAACATTTGATTTTTGAATCCATTTCATTTTCAACCATTTCCTTGTAGACCTTGAAGTTTTCAAAAACTTCTGACTTATTCCTGAGAAAGAAAACTGTAGTCATTCTTGTATAATCATCAACTAATAACATAAATTATTTCTCACCTTTTAAACCCTTTGTTGTAGTTGGTCCAACTAGATCAGTATGCACAATTTTCAGTGGTCTTGTCATTGAATATTCTTTTGATTTAAACTTGGTATTTGTTTGCTTTTCTTGTTGACAATGCTTGCATAAAGTGTTGGTTGGTTTCGTAATCTGGGGAATTTCTCTAACTGCTTCCTTTTTTTTGACTTTGACAAGGTTATAAAATTGTATGTGACCCATTATTCCATGCCATAGCCAAATTTCATCTCCTTTTCCTAGACAACACTTTTCATTTCCAATTTCACTTAATACATATATGTTGCTTGAAGTTCTTGCAGTTGTTGCAATCAATTTTCCTGAACCTTCTTTTCTTTTCTCGCACTTTTGTGAATCGAAAGTAACTTTATGACCTTGTTCACACATTTGACTCACACTTAGAAGATTATGTTTCATATCTTCTATTAGTAGAACATTTTTTTCCTTGGTATACTTGTTTCCAATTCTGACTGTGCCTTTTCCAATGATTTTAGTTGAATAATCATTTCCGAAGGAGACTGGTCCATCTCTTTCCTTTCTTAATGTAATAAACATGTCTTTATCACCTATCATGTGTTTTGAACAACCACTGTCAACATACCAACCACATTTCTTCTACTTATCTTGTAGAGCGAGTGTGCATTCTTCATTGCTATATTGATTCTGCTTTCTTATCCGTGTTCTCTTCTGAGGTTCCTGTCTGTGACTGTTGTTGTTCTGTTGTGGTTCTCTAGGAGGAATTGTCATTCTATAATCTTTGGCCATGTGTCCAAATTTGTTACACTTTTAGCATTCCACTTCAGTGCTCAATGATTCAAACTTGTTGTAACTTCTTCTCTGTGTTTCAATAGGCCTTCTTGGATAACCCTTTTGTGTATGAATTTCAAAGTTGTTTATGTTCCTGCTGTTAGCTTTGCAATTCATAGCTTTATGTCCAAAATTATTACATGCATAGAAATAGAAATTATGTCAGAGTCTTCTAATACCATGAATAGAAATCTTTCTGTCTCACTGTCACTAACTTCATCTTCATCTGATGATGAGATGTCTTCTTTGGTGCATAAGATTTTCTTGAAAAATTTCTTTGTGGTTCTTTGCCTTTATATGTTTGTTTTCTATTTGCGTAATCTTCATCATTCCTCTTCTTTTTCTTATGAGGACATTTGTTAGCAAAATGACCAATACCATCACAATTAAAACAAATCAAGGAAACTTACCTTTATATCTGTCGTTGGTTCCCTTGTTCAATCTTCTGACAAAGTTGGCCATTTATTCATCATCTTCTGATATGTCACTGTTGCTGCTATGTTATTTTTCCTTTTGTTTTCCCTTTTGATTTGACCTTTTGGATGCTTTGAAAGATGCTTCTTTTATATCTGGTTTTTCCTGTTCAGTTCTCATTTCATATGCTGTGAATATTCCATGTAGTTCATCCATGCTTATTGAGTCTAGATCTACTCTTTCTTCTAGTGCTGATATCTTAGGATCAAATCTCATAGAGAGAGATATTAGTACCTTTTGAACAATTATAGATTCTTTAATTTCTTCTCCCAATACTATAATTGCATTTACTGTTTCATCGACTCATAAGAAGTAAGCTGCAATATTCTCATCTTCCTTCATCTTTATTTGTTCGAACTGACCTCTGTAACTTTGAAGCTTTGCTACTTTGACTTTTGAATCTCCTTCATAAATATTTTGAAGCTTGTCCCAAATATCTTTTGCGGATTTACAATGTATAAATTTGGTGTAAAATGATTCACAAAGACCATTCAAAAGTGCATTTGTGGCTTTGGAATTATTTTTCCTGAGTTTTATTTCTCTTTCATTTGTTAGCGGTACTACTGGTTCTTTGTATCCATCTACAAATGATTGGCAAATTTCAAATCCCTGTGCCTGTATATATGTTTTCATCCTTATTCTCCAAAATGCATACTTATGTCCATCAAACTGTGGTATTCCATTTTTATACATGTTGTTGTTCTCCATGATCTAACTTTCAGTGGTTAAACTGATTTATGAAGGAACCTTCTCTGATACTAATTGTTTGATTACTGAGAGGGGGGTGAATAAGTAATATAACAATTTAATCCTCTTTAACCATATAATGCAAGTGTCATATCAATGTAGCATTATCATCCAATAATTGCAGAGTGAATAAACAATGAACAAATGAGAAATAATACACATACACATTACACCCGTGTTTTTACGTGGAAACCCAAAACGGGAGAAAACCACATAATGTTTTTTCTTATGTGTCTCGAAGAATTAAATTCATTGGAAGCACCAAATTCCTTTGTTTTCCAGCTGCAACTGGAAGGAGACTCCAACCCCCTAGTTTCTCAGGATACAACATGAGGGAAGCTCCAACTCCCCAATTCTCTGGAAACAATCAAAAGGAGGCTACAACCCCCTAAGTTCTCCAGCTACAACCACCTGTCCTTGCCCCGTCCAACCATCCTGAAATATAAATGCCAAATGTAGACAACTTTTCACTGTCACTGAATCAACCACTACCACTGTCAACATGTCACTATCACTGAATCAACCACTATCACTGTCAATCTGTACCAATAACCTGTAACAACTTATACCAATCAACCTGCACCAAACACCCTGAACTAACATGTACCATGCATCAACATCACATCAACTATGACTCATCCAGATGTACCAACATCATCAACTATACACCTCATGTATGTGCCAACTCATCAACTACTTGTCTCAACCATGTACCCAACATGTACCTCAACCATATACCAAAGACATACACCAATATAACCATAAAAAATTCATCACTCTATCCATAAACCAAATACCATAAAACCTTACATCAAACCATGTTCCCCAACCTCACTATTATGTAGCCTCAAGCTAAACCAACAACTTCAACAACACATCACAACCAAAATACCAATACCCACATTCCAAATACCAACAACAAAATACCAACTGTATCCCTCAACAAATATGATATATGAAGCAACACTGAACATCTAATACCATCTCAAGAGCTAAACCCTAGCTCACAAAACATACCTCAAACAAGATGTGCCATATCTCTCATAAATAAAACCCAACCATGTTGTTGCTCTGATTTTTCTGCCTCGATTTTTCTTCCACACTTTTTATGCCATGATTTTTTTACCATGATTTTTTCTACCGCACTTTTTCTGCCCCAATGTTTCTGTTGCACTTTTTCTGCCGTGATTTTTCTTTCGCACTTTTTCTGCCGCGATTTTCCTACCGCACTTTTTCTGCCGCACTTTTTCTACCGTACTTTTCCTGCCTCACTTTTCCTGCCGCACTTTTCTCTATCAATAATACCTGCCAAAATAACCTTTCACAAAATAGATATTCAATAGGTTCAAGTGTAATTAAATGAGAGAGACTTTCCTTTTATTTATAATTTCATGTAGCATCCCACGTTCCTTATTTTAGGGAGTTCTCCATTAACTTTATTATTTAAATAATTTCTTTTGTGAACACTTTGACTACTTTGACCTTTTGGGGCTTCTAGATGACTCATGAGGGTTCTCCAACTTCACATGGCCATAACTCTCTAACCGTGAGGAGTTATGTGACGTTCCACTTACCACCAGAAATGACATGGCATGTACTATCCATATAGAATAGTATTACCTGCAAATATATCAAAACTCATACCGTTATCCATAAAAAAAACTTGGGTCCATTACCCAAACCTTTGTGCTACTGGAATTCGCTACTAGACTTTCTTCAAGGGTTGACATCAATGACAACCAACCCAATTAATCAATAGTTGAGTGTGGAGAGAGGACAACTAGAGGGACATATCTCATTCTAGACTTATAGCCTCAACATGGTGGTGGCCTACTGTTGAGAGAAAAGGAACAACAACACCTATGGATGGGAGGTTCATCCTTCGTACGTAGCCAATTGGTTAATTATTAATAGTTAAGTGTTTTATTGTTTTTAATATGATTATTCCAGTGTGTAAATGTTTATATTAATGTTGTGTGTCTATTATGTGCCTATTGCATGAATTCATGTT
This sequence comes from Picea sitchensis, assembly GCA_010110895.2. Taxonomy (NCBI): domain Eukaryota; kingdom Viridiplantae; phylum Streptophyta; class Pinopsida; order Pinales; family Pinaceae; genus Picea; species Picea sitchensis. The sequence goes on from SNQJ01S0017324.1 coordinate 58,170, forward strand.
TTAATATATGTTGTTAGGTGCATAGGAAAAGCAAAATGTTGTATTGTTGTAATTTTAATGGGCCTATTGCCCCTTGGTTTTATTTTATGTGTATGGGGAATTTTTAGATTTTATTTAGCAGGATAAGTTGTTTTCCATGGTGACGAGATTCATATTGGAAGGCTTGATATGTTACATAACTATTAACACAAAAAAAGAATTTGGTTCCAACATCAGGAACATGCATGGAAGATGACCAAGTGTCATACAAATCTTGGTTGTAACAAGTTTGGTATTTACTTTGCACATGGATAGGAAGAGGAAAGTCATCGCTACCTTCCAACAATTGAACATATTTTGGTGTGTACTTAGACATTTTTTCTATTAGCTCATTCAACTTTTTGGAACTCCTAGTAGAGATGTTTTGGGTAGTATTGATATCATAATTTGGCTCACTATAAGAACTCTCCGTTGATTCAATGGAAGGAGACGGGTTGACCAATTTAGGAAGAAACGTAGTTTATTTTTCTTCCAACGTTTCAAAAAAGGAGCATATGGAAGTGTTCCTATGTGGATCTTTTCTATATCACCTATTGGATTCTTGAACAGAATGGGAGGTATTATACCATCAACTTTGGGTAGTCAATCATTAATATAAAGGGACAATGTAACATGTTGAGGGTTCTTATTCAACCCTTTACATTTTTAACAACCACATACCATTGGTGTGTCATAAAAGAGATCCAATTCACGGTGTAATACTGTTGACCCAGGATGCAAGTTACTAGTAGATGGAATGCTACAATTGGAAGGGTAAAACAACTGTCCATTTTCATCAAACATTTTCCTACAATATCTTTCTCCCGATAAGATCTTGTGGATTTTTTTCACTGGTGGAATATGTTGTGCATCCAAACTCGATCCTGAATTATGATCCTACAAAATTCAATAAACAATTATTCAAATGCACATGCATAAATGACATAAATCCAATTAGATAAATGAATTATAAATAAAATCTAGACTTACTTCAAACAGTGTGGGAGAAGTTGAAAAAATTGCAACGATATGGAATGAGTTGGAATCTGAAGAATTGGCCATTTATATTATAACCTTATTTTCCCTGCTTTTGAGACCAAAACCATCATCAATACGTGCATGAATTTGATATTAAAAGTTGTCAGTGTTTTTAATTATTTTCTTATGCACCAATGTGTATGTGTATATAGAATGAATTAGTGCACTACACTATGAAACACACCAAACTGTGACCTCCGTCAGAACCTTTGCAAAGAAAATTATCCGTAAATTTTAATTGTAGAGATTTTCATTTCTATTTTGTTGATAAAATTGGTATCGTTGTGTTTTTATGTATATAGTCACCAGGGCACATTAATTTGTGTGGCACACTGATTTGATGACAAATTTAATATTTTAAATATATAGTTTACTAAGTGTTACATACAAAGTGCACCAATGCACTTTGTAGTGCGTCAGTGTGGTATATACAGTGAAAAAAGAGCGGGAATTTCATTTTTCAAAATGCATTTGTTTATAAATTAAAACACTATTCATTATTTCATTTTTTGTCAAAATTTAGAGGGAAGATATGTGAAAGAGAGATTTACCACCAAAGACTTTGGAGTGCGTAGTTTTTTTTGAACAACCAAATTTGGAAGGGATCCATAGGGCACATACAAATTTGCAGAGAATAAATTTTAGGTATGTGATTTCATTATTTTGATCATTTCAATATTTCCCTATTTGATCCAAACTATTTTCAATGCATGTTAAAAAAACATAAAAGGGTTTTATAGTTACCTTTGATATTGGAAGCCCTAGATTTCTTGTTGTTTCTTTTGGTTCCCCTGTTTTTTTAAGCAATGTATTTTTATAGGGTTTATTTAGTTGTATATGGGGTGTTTGGTATCTATTGCAATGATACCACTCATTGGATCGGATCCCAAACCATGTCAACCATGTCGTTGTTAGTGATTTTATCAAAACACTTTTCCACGATACCTGGTGTGCACTATACATGAAAATCGTATCGAGGTGCACTATACAGAGGTAGCGACCTGGTCCTCACTTTACAGAAAATCACACCAGGGTGCATATATCTATTAAAAGCATTGATTGGATGAAAATATAAATAGTATTGATTTTAGTATCATATGTGTATGGGTTATCGATGTGCAATGAATAATAGTACACACTGGTGCATATATATGTTTGATGCCCCGAGGCATTCTGTTTAATGACGTGCACCGAAACATTAGATTGTATACAAAATTCATAATTTTTATTTTTGATGATTCCTTGTTTTATTTTTTATACATGATGGCTGATATAAGTTTGAAGATAACATCTTATTGCCACGAGCACAATGGTAGCTCATCCAAAAAAGAGAGGGAGACAAGTTCTTTAAGTTTTATTAAAAATTTAATATATTTGAAATATTTGTAAATTTGAATTAATAATGTTTATTGGTTAATGCATGTAATGTAGAGACAAAAAATGAAGAAAATCGATAAGATTGTTTGCAATCTGAGTGCAAAAGAGCGTAAAAGATTTACGAAAATGTTGCTAAGAGAGAAAACACGTGGATTGAAAGGTAATCAACATGAAGTTTTTCTTTGACTTTTTACTAAAAATGAATTTCTTAACATTAATCGCTTGCAAGTTTTAAACACTCGATTTCACAATTTTTTAATGTTACGCAGGGACCAATAGTGAGGGAATCGAATCTCGTCCTAAGATGAAAAAAATTCTCAAGGATGTAAATGATGATGATGGCTTGGTCATCAATTCATGTGGAGTGGTGCTTGAAGTTAATAAGAGGGGATTTTTTTTTACAGAGCTTTGAGGGATATAGTGGAAAGAATGTATAGACATATTTTCCACTTACAATACAAAAATCAATCCAGTGACTCCAAGAATAAAGTTATACGTACACTACATGAAGAGTTTCTAGATCCATGGTCAATGAGACTTGTAAGACTTGCAACAGAAAAAACTTACAATAAAAAAAAAAGAATCATTTAAAATGTATTATTACTAAACATGTTTTTCTATAATATGTTCCAATAATTACCAAATTAATTTGTTTTTTCTATATTTACTTTCATGTCCATTTAAAAAAAAAAATATTGTGATTTTTTCGTTTTTCAAGTAGATTATGAAAATTTCAAGCGAAAAACGAGGGGAAAGCTAATACATGTTGGTAGGGATGCCCAAAAAAGTGTACAAGGAGATGGTAAAAGAAATGAACATAATTGCATCACATGAGGATGCATCTCAACAAAAATGTGCATGAGAGGTATGTGATCATTCATTTATTCTTTCATATACAAAGAATTTAATTATCATATGAAATACTAATTTTCAATTGTTTTGTTGTAGAAAAGAAAAAAATGGAACCCAATCAACACATAAGACAGGATGATAAGGAATAAAAGGGTTGATCACAAAGATTGTGAGTACTTACATTATCAATGCTACTTAAGTTTTCATATTTGTTGTGATATTTATATTTAAATAATTAATTTACACTCGTCCATGGATGTCTTCTAATAGGTGATAACATACAAAGAAGAGCCAACCAAACAATTGATCAACATTGGGTTAAGTGAGGGTTGTGAGTATATATTGAAGTATCAAGGTTTAATTGAACAATTTATAAGTAGTTCTAATGTTTAACATCCTGTGTTTTATAATTAATGGAACAATAAAAAACCTTTATATTAATTATATCGACTATGATTTTTCATGGCATATTAAACATGCAAGAAACAAAGTATGGAGAGGAGCCAACATAATACATTTTGGCACACGGCATGAGGCATAGCTTCAAAAGCATGTGTATGGTTTATGGATCGCTCGTTGCTATGGTATGCTTTTTTATTTATGCAATAATGTATATTCTACTATATAAATGTATATTTACTTATTACACTTTATTTCTATGTTTGTAGATGGAACATGAACATTTGGAACGTCAAAAACAAGTCGAGCAAGAAAACATTTGTTTAAAAAACCAAGGTACGTCGCCTACAATTGATCAAGAAATGAGGGATCCATGCAGCTTGTGTGATGACACCAGTTCAAGTGATGAATGACAATCAATATAATTGAATGTTACTACAAGTTGTATGTTTGGGAATATTTGTCTGTAAAGTTTAGGGATTTTGCTTAATGTAGTGGACATAATGCCCAATTGCATGGCGACATGTTACCAATACGTGTAATAGTTATATATTGGTTCCATTTTTATTATTTTGGACTCTTATATTGTCCCATTTTGTATGACCATGGGTCTTTTATTCATATATAATAAAATGGGTTTATTATTTTATTGCATTGTCAAATGTTGTCAAATGTTGTCTTGTTGATTAATTAATATGTGAATGATTTACATTGTTACAAATAACAGAGGTGTGATCCGTTGGATAATGCATTAGTGCAATCGTTATATCAAAATGCAATACTAGAAATATGAAAAACAATGTTATTATAAAAATTATTTGATTTTGAGATGATTAATTGAAAATTTATAATAAAAAAACAATTAATTAAAATATATACATATTGGTGCATTCTTATGAACTCACAGAATGGTGCATGAAATAATATAGAAATCGATGCTTTTTAAGGGGTTATATGCACTGGTGCATAGTAAGCATATTGAAGCATCGATGCATATTAATTATACTAAAGCATTGGTGCATATAACATGCGATAATATATATCGTTTTAGAATTTTATGATGGGCATGTGATAAATACACAGTGTTTCTTTAAATATAATAACAACATTGGTGCTTTAAATAACATAAATGCATTGGTGCTTTAAATGTAATAAAATCACATGTTCTTTAAATGCAATAAAAACATTAGTGCTTCAAAACAAAGAATGGCGTCGACATCTCACATCGAATATTCAAAATTTCAATACCTTTTGATGCACAAGGTAATACAGGCACCAATACATATGAATTATACAAGCACCGGGACAAACATAAAATAAAAGCGCATTGATGCACTAATAAACTTAGAAATGCTCAGTGTTGCATATGCAAACAATGTAGAATCGATGCATAAAACTTATAAGGGCATAGATGTTGCATACAACAAAATGAGAATCTGGGGCATAATGACTATAAATGCATTGGTGCCTTTTCATTTTATGTACACATCAGGGAAGTTTATGTGATGGCGCACCAACACATTTTTGTTTTATGTGTGCACTAGTGTATTTTATGTAATGGTGTGATAGTGCATTTTCATTTTATGTAATGGCACACCAGTTCATTTTTTATCTTTATGTATGTACTAGGGAATTTATTATAAGGGTGTGTCAGTGCATTTTAGTTTTAGGTACACACTGGGGTGTTTTATGTAAGGGCACACATGTGCATTTTGACAATGAAAGCACCGAAAAAATCTTCGCTACAACCTTTTCCTGCCCAAATTTTTTAGTTATATGGAAAATTTGTTAAAACCTCTGCAACCAATAGAGGAGGTTGTAGCGGAGGATTTTTTGATTTTTTTTGATTTTTTTTCCAAATTTTGTAACATGAAAAACCTTTGATAGAAGGTGTTTTCCTTGTATTGTAAATTTTGAAAGAATAATTAAGGAAATTAGTGGGATCACAATGATATGTTCAATAATAATTCACTACTTTTTCTAACTTAGCAATTTTCTCTTGTTATTGTTTCATTTGCTTGAATATGGATCCAATTGCATATGCAGTTACATCAATGAATGTTAACCCTACATATGTTAGGGCTTGTAATCCATGTTCTTCACCATTTAAAACAATAGCTTCATAAATCAAAACAAACTCTTTATCAACATAAATTTTCCTTCTCTTGTCAAATTGTCTCACAATCTGTTTGATCATCCTATCAAAAGTGAAGTTATCAAGATCTATATCAAAAGTGAAGTTATCAAGATCTACTACATCCATAAGAGTGGGTGTAGGAAAGTCTCCACTAGTGAAAAATCTAGAAGTATTTACCCTTTGAAACTTTGAGGAGTATAGACATGCTCAATTGATACAACTCTTAATACTATCAGTGTTCTCTCTAGGAATTCTTATTGTTTCCTCTTAATCCATTCAAATTTGGAAATTGCATCAGCCTTCTTCCTCTATTATGTCTATTAAACTAACTTCTTCTCCTCTTCCATCCTTTGTTCAATAAATTCCTATTCTTGCACTACTCTCTATTATTTCTTGTAGCTTTCCTCATATTCTTTCAAGAGAAAGGATATCCTGTGAAAAACTTCTTTAAAATATTTTTCCCTCACTAGGGCCCTCTCTTATTCACAATATTCATGTATAAGGCCATGTGTACACAATTTCCTTGGCATGATTTACAACCAATAACTTAGGATAATTTCTCCTAAACCTACCTTCTCTAAAGTTGTATTCAATGTATAATGTTTCCTTCCATCTCAACAAATTTAGAATTTTTGAGGCCATATATTCCAGTGTAAAGAGGGCATGTAGGACAAAACTTCTTGTGAGTCTTACTCAATGGCACATTAAAACCATGAAGAATGGTTTGATAAGTGATCTCTCTTATCACTGACTTATCAGGGACAAACTTTGATAGAAAATGAGGTGGATTGGTTGCCCCATATATCTTGATATATGTTGAATTTTCATCCACATGCCAATATCATATTTCACTCAACACAACCATGGCTTTATCAATTAATCTAGGTGCTTCTTTACAGAATATGATTTCATATAAATGAGAAGAGAAATGGTCACAAATTTGAGTAAAATTTATGATGTATTTATGCTTCCATAGAATCTGACAATAAACCTACACATGTGATTTTCAAAGAGTCCAACACCAACCCATACCTTTGAATTCATTACTCACACATGTGACATCCATGAGATAATATGACATGTCAAATTTATGAGGAGAGTCAAGTTTAGATAAATTGAACTTCGATAAAGCCTTCATCAAATTATGAGGCAAACTATTTTTCTAGTTAAACACTAATACTTTCTTCACAACTACATGCAACAATGGTACCCAAGAGACCTTAAAATGTTGAGAGTTTTTCTCTCCATACAGTATACTAATGAAATCTACAACATATATGTATGGTTCCCTCAAGTTGGTATATGGATAAATACTTGTGCCTCTTGACTTGGACTATTTTCCTTCAATCCACCATTTTTCTAAGACTTTGTTACAATCCTTCTTAGACTTGGATACCCATCGAATGGCCATATGAAATTCACATTCAACAAATTTATAGTATGGTTGGAGTTCACTGGGATGAAATGAGGATATACATCATTCTCTTTCATTTCAACCATTCTCTCTTACAATTTAACATGTTCTATGATCTAGCAAATTACTTATGTGTAGGGTAACACAAAAATACTTTTAGTTTCAACGTGCAAGATGGATTTCCTAATGTTTGGGTAAACTTTATAATCCTCTTCTTCATCTATGTTGGATCAACCAAAATAGGAAAAGGAGGGTATCTTTCATCCTTGAAAGTTTGAAACAGTTTTGACCAATCTAGGAAATTGGCCAAACCTAGATGACTTAGTGTTTCAATAAATAGGTATTCTATGATATATAATTTCTTCCTACATAGTGGTGGGTATGTGTTATATTCTTTGCACAATCACCCCCACACACTGTACATTTCACTAGGTTGTTTTTGGTCTATTTTTGAGCGATTTTTTTCCCAATGGTTTTTCTGCCCATTGTAATATAATTCTGGTTAAGGAATCTAATACAAGTTGACATATTAGGGATTTGGATGCCACAAAATCATATATATTTTTTTGTAAATGGTTAATTTAATACAATTCAAGTTAAATGTGCAACTCTAAACATTTGACAGTTTTCTCGGTTAAGGGTTTCCAAGGTAAATTTATGAGTACTATGTGTGAATGTTATTGTTTTCTTTCTATTTTGTAAAGAATCTATGTGTGCATTGTTATATTGTAAAGGTTTAAAACATACATTTGGTATCATATCCAAGTTATTGGCTTCAAGGGGATTCCTTTGTTGCTAAGGGATCAATTATCTTGGGTCTTTGATAAACATGGTTTTAGTGGGACCTCTACAATGGTGATTCTTGTGGTGGAAGAGAATGTTAAGCAGTTCTAAAAAATTGAGATCGAGAAATTTAATTGGAAAAGCTTTGAGCTTTGGAAGCTGAAGATAGAGGATATTTTGGTAGACAAAGAATAGTGGACACTATGGATCCTGGTAATGCACCTATGGATATGTCAACATAATACTAGATGAAGTTGGATAGGAAGGAAAAGAACACAATTTAGTTGTGTCTTTCAGATTCAGTGTTATTGAATGTCTCATGATAAGCTACAACCAAGGTGTTATGAGATAAGTTAGCGGCTTTGTATCGATCTAAATATTTGGTAAACAAAATTTTCCTATGGAATAAGTTATACCTCCTAAGGATGAATTATGGAGACTCGATAACAAAGTATCTAAATATCTTCAATAGTATGTTAAGACAGTTCTTGTATGTCGACATTAATTTTTTTTATGAAGATAAGTGCATTAGTTTATTGTGTTATTTTCTAAATTCATGGGAAAGTATGGTTATAGTTATTGGGATTAATGCAACCACATTAAAGTTTGATGATGTAGTTTCATCCTTGTTATCGGAAGAAATGTGGAGGAAAAGCATGGATAGTCAGAGTATGGATGCATTATCCATAAAAGAACATTCCTAGGATAGAAATAAAAATAACTTCTCATGTGGGAGATCTAAATCTAGTGGTAGATCTAAATCTCTAGGGGAATCCTTAAGAAAATGTTGAAAATGTGGTAAAATGGGGCATTACAGGAAGAATTGTAGATCTAAAAGTGTTGAGAGAGGGAAGGGATATGATGATGATCCTTCCACGGAAGGGAATACCTCCTCAGAGGTAGGAGGGGGTGTGTACTTGGATTATTCAATCACACATTTAGATCATGATGTATGGTTTTTCAATCCAGGTGCTTCTTTTCATA
>SNQJ01S0017324.1:77666-94967 GCA_010110895.2 Picea sitchensis
GTATAAATAAGAGGCAAGGATCTCTCATTTAATTACACTTGAACCTATTGAATATCATTGAATATCTGTTTTGTGAAAGGTTATTTGGGCAGACATTATTGATAGAGAAAAGTGCGGCGGGAAAAGTGTGGCAGGAAAAGTGTGGAAGGAAAAGTGCGGTAGAAAAAGTGTGGCAGAAAAATCACGGCAGAAAAAGTGCGACAGAAAAATCATGGCAGAAAAATCGCGGCAGAAAAATCGCGGCAGAAAAAATGCGGAAGAAAAATTGCGGCAGATCAAAAAGTGCAGCAGAAAAATTGTGGCAACAACATGGTTGGGGTCTATTATGAGAGATACAGAACATCTTGTTTGAGGTATGTTTTGTGAGCTAGGTTTTAGCTCTTGAGATGGTATTAGATGTTCAGTGTTGCTGCATATATCATATTTGTTGAGGGATACAGTTGGTATTTTGTTGTTGGTATTTGGCATATGGGTATTGGTCTTTTGGTTGTGATGTGTTGCTGAAGTTGTTGGTTTAGCTTGAGGATACATAATAGTGAGGTTGGGGCACATGATTTGATGTAAGGTTCTATGGTATTTGGTTTATGGATAGAGTGATGAATTTTTTATGGTTATATTGGTGTATGTCTTTGGTATATGGTTGAGATACATGTTGGGTACATGGATGAGACAAGTAGTTGATGAGTTGGCACATACATGAGGTGTAAAGTTGATGATGTTGGTACATCTTGATGAGTCATAGTTGATGTGAAGTTGATGCATGGTTGATGCATGGTACATGTTGGTTTAGGTTATTGGTACAGGTTGTTTGGTGCAGGTTGATTGGTACAGGTTTTTACAGGTTATTGGTACAGGTTGACAGTGAAAGTGGTTGATTTAGTGACAGGTTAATAGTGGCAGTGGTTGATTCAGTGACAGTGACAATTTGTCTACATTTGACATTTATATTTCAGGGAGGTTGGATGGGGCAAGGACAGGTGGTTGTATCCACCTTCCGGTTTTAGTCGGAGAACTTAGTGGGTTGTAGCCTCCTTCTGGTTGTAGCCACAGAATTGGGGAGTTGGATCTTCCCTTAGGTTGTAGCCTGAGAAACTAGGGTTTTGGAGCCTCCTTCCAATTGCATATGGAAAATAAAGGAAGTTGGTGCTTCCAATGAATGTAATTATTCAAGACATATAAGAAAAAACATTATGTGGTTGTCTCTCGCTTTGGGTTCAAGACATCACTCAACTCCTCTCTTGTTGCCCAAAATATGCATGCAAAAAATGCCTATTTTCTCCATATGAATTTCCTTTTCCTCAAGCTAGTTGACTACTCACTATACCCAATGTTGATTGTACTTTAGCCCCATGATCCTCAATAACCATGGGATGTGACTCCTCACATCCAACCTCTTAATGAATTTAATGATTGGCTTTGGGAACACTCAATAACCAAAATAAATTTTTTACACAATGATAATAATTCGAGGAATGTGGGTTGGATTAATACCCATGAATAAAATTCCCCTTAGACCCCTCTCTCTTATGGAATCATATCCCCCCATAATCTTCATCCCTCTCATATTGCAACCAATGATTACTACCTTTATTAAATCATTTCAATGTACCATTTACATAGTTTGGCCCTCGACCATACTAATCCATACAATCTCTTTTTCCCAAACATACCGACTCACCAGCCTAAATCACATTTATACAATTGCATTATAATTTGTGAGGATTAAAATTGGGGATTTTACATTCCCCTCCCCCTTGTTTTTGTACTTTCCTCAATGCAGAACACCATACGGTGTACATACAATTACAATGCTAGGATCTCTAGCCTTTAATCGACATATATGCTCTCCAACCTTATATAACATAAGAATTCCATCCTAAATATAAATACATAGGTACTTCGGCCCCCAAAACCATAAATACATAATCACTCTGGCCCCAAAACATATATACATAGACACTTCGGCCCCAAAACATAGATACATGACCCACAGTCATTCTCCTACAACTATCATGATTTCCACCATCTCTCTTCCTCACCTGCCCGACCTAAGGAATTCACCCCCTTCATTTCTCTCAATCGATTAGTATGTACCATTATTTTATTAGGGATGACCCAAAGAATGTTTCCCCTTCATTATCCTCAGACCATTAGGATGCACCATTTGTTTATCAGGATCTCTTTGGCATAAGTAACTAGTAATATCACTACCAGTAACTCAAGGGACTCGCTACTAGGAATAACTACTAGGAAATAACCAACAACAACCTTGTTGTTGTAGTGCAACTCACATAGAAGTTCACTCTTCGGGCTTGACAACCTGGTTCTTCGATAGTGAAACTCACAATAGAGTTCACTCTTCAAGCCTGAAACCCTGATTCTTCGATAGTGCAACTCACAGTAAATTTCACTCTTTAGACATGATAACCTGGTTCTTCTGCAAGCCTAACAACTTGCTTCTTATTGTTGTACTCACCCTCTAGGCTCAGACATCCCTTTCACTATTATACAGTTCCTAAGGCGATTCGTCATTTTTCAAGGTGTTCTTACACAGATGAATGCCAACATGTTGCTATATTTTCACTAGCAACCTGTAACCTATGAAAATTATCCCATCTAAATCATATGCATATAGTCAATATGAGACATCCTCATACAATTTTCATTTATAAATTTTCAAATCTGTTTTACATACGAAAATAGAATTTTCCAAGCATGAGTTTTCTACTAATTATGTTTGGCTCTTGCCATAGTAGATATCAATCTTCCTTATGGGATTACATCCTTTCTATATCCAAGACCATTCTTCTTGCAATTTTCTCAACTTTCATGCAACCAAAAAAGTTGTTAGCATATCATAACAATTTGCAATTATTAATTTCTCAAATCTATTTTATACAGGGAAATAAAATTTCCATGAATGAGTTTTTTGCTCATTATGTTTGGCTCTTTCCATAGTAGATATCAGTATTCCTTATGAGCTTACATCCCTGCTATATCCAAGACCATTGTTCCTTCAAAATTTTCAACTTTTTTTACTTATCCAAACAGATTGTTTGTACTCATGCACATTTACAACAGTTCATGAAATGATCTCATAAATGTATCTTACCAACAATTCAGTCATTTCTAGCCATTATTCACGTTAAAAATGAAATTCAACCATTAATCATATTATCTAGAATGAAACTATGATTCATTGTAAATGTATTATCATCACACCAAGCTTTTCATAATGCAATCAAACTTCACCAAAAAACAAAATCAATGTGCCAATAATCATGGTCACATCTGCACAATGCATCCTTGCATTGACTCTAGAATACCATATGTCCATGTCATGTATTCCACCATGTGATTTGGGAGGTATATACCACACCTTAACACACTATCCAAAATCTTCCCCATTTACATGTTCGATCATTTGGATACCTTCCTCTTCAACCCATACACAACACTAGGAATATAATTATCTTAGTGCTCTCTCGTGTCGGCAAAGAGGTTGCAGCCGAAACATCGGTTATACAAGGGGAAAACCATCATGCACTTGTATGGCGTTATAGCCCTTACATATCCACCACATCATGGAATCACACATGACCATCTCTAATGACATTCATTGTTACAAAAAAGGGTAATGTCTCGTGACTTAACTTGGTTATGATCTCATAACCAACATAACACAATATACAATTAAATTTATCATAAATGCATTCAAGCATTACCTAGAATGTGTGTACTCAAGGAATTCTTCCTTTTTATCAATTTCAAATATTGAAAAAAATTGATCGAGGAATTCTTACCTCAATTCCCTTCAGCATTTATGCATCCTAACAACCCCAAATTCATACTTGCATGGCTATTATCAATTTACTTGATGCTACATGACCAACTGATATTGTTGTGGCAGCTTGCAGGATCCCTTTGATTGATCTCTTTATCAATATCTTACCATCCTAATTTTTCTTCATATAGATGGTTTTCATATACAACATCATCATCAACATCTTCAACCATGTTATAAACAATTTCTTGGATAATCCACCATTAGTCTTATTCAAATATCACAACATCATTAATTCATGTATATATTTTAGCAGACTACTCTTAGTCTACACTCATTCTATATACACGTATAAGCATTTCCATATGCACAAATGCATATCAATATGCATAAATCATTCAAACTCATCATGCCTACTCCATGCACATGCATTCTAGATTTATTATATGCATCATGCATCACTTTCATTATGCATTCCAATGCATATTTATTTCAACTTATTTATTTATTTTGTTATTGTTGTAGATGGATGTCCTTGAATTCCTATATATCCTTGTTGCTCTATGATTTGTTCTTTGTCATTCTACTCATTTGTGCACCATTGATTCCTATTATGAACCTTCTATCCAAGCCTCACTTGGCCATTCTGCATTTTCATCACTATATCCACTAGTGATGCCATCTCACAACTGCTTCCCTTAGGCAGATAATCTTGTCCCAACATATTTTGGCTAAAATTCTCAATATTCATAGTGTTGTAACATGCACTACTCTAGATGAGTATTAAAACTACAATCCAATTAACCACTCCCATGTTCCTTGATACAAACAGTCTTGAAATATCATTATCATTAATCGTCATTTCAACATTCTGAAATGTTTATTTTATGTCATCTTTTCTGATATCCTTTGTTATCCATGGATTTTCTCAATTTTAAATTCTTTTCACTTCATTGAGTGATTCATTGTGAATCATTTATTGGCCACTCAATACCACTCTACTCCAAATGGAATGATAAACTCCTCCATTTTCACATGTACCCTGCTTCCATCGTGCACTCTTATAATAGAGGTAACTTTCTTTCTCTAAATACTTTTAAACGCAAGTAGATAAGCCATAGCTTAACAATTCCATTTTCCTGCATTCCTATGCTCGCACATAGATATGACTCATACACTCCATGAATCACACCTCATATCATTATATAATTTTTCCTTCTCTTGCAACAAGTTATGTAGCCTTCACTACATTTCTACCTTCAATGCTATGGAGTCCTCCTTAACTCCCTGTGCATGCAAATGAAATTCGCCACCTATTGGATTTATGTTCATGTAATAATATCTATTTATTCTCCTTTGAGATCCATTCATACCATGTAGAAATTGAGTACTAATCTCGGTTCTAATATTTTTAGTCCTTTGTCAACCTTTCAATACATGTTCTTCATCCATACACTTCCCTTTGCAACTCTTTGATTCCTCAAACAACTACACAAGCTTGGTCTGATTCCTTGTCCAATGAACCCTAGGATTAATATGTAATAGACTCACATAATACTCAATGTGAAATCTTATCCTCTTGCTAGAAATCCCTTCACACGACACTCTCTCCTTACTAACAATTCCTTTTTATTAAGCTCGACCTATTTTATTTTGGCAAGATATTGCATTTCAAATGTGGCTTTATAATCATGCATAGGAACTATCATGAGTTTCAATACTCTTTCTTACCCAACAATTATCTATGGCATTTACCTCTATCATCTAGTAATTTTTTTCCAAATTTATACATTATTTGGAAAAATCTTCACATCGAGTAGTTACATGGTTCATGGAATCCAATTCCACTTTTACCTGCAACTTTATGGAGAAACTCGATGCTCCCTGGGATAATTTAGACCTTATATCATGGTTTTATCTAGATTGTCTTTCCAATGACCAAACTCATGCTTCAATTGGATTTATAATCCAAAATTTATGGCTTCCTAAATTTCCCTTGCATCTTCCACATATATAAAACTCATTATAAACCTGCTCTTCAATCCCAATAGTCATCTTCCTTCTGACAACCTAAGAATTTAACTACTCAATTCACAATTATGTTTGAATAAATGGATTCTCCCATCAAAGATATTTCCAATGAATACCTTCTTTTTCGATTCTAAGCTTTGACCAAAAAGTTATAGTCATCTAAATATTGCCAATTTATCCTTTTTTTGTGCACTTTTCTTCTAGGTGCAATTTATACTAGACACCAACTTTTGTCACTTGTAGAGGTAGATATATTAGGAAAGAGAGAAAATTGTGTATTAGGAATTGATAATATTGATGACAGGGAATTCATAACAAGTCTCACATTGTCAATATGATGCTCCAGTAAAAAACTGCAACAATATGGAAATGACAACTTTGTCCTTTTTCACCCCTTTTTCTAGACTTGGAATTTTTTGCCAAACTGGCTATCTCCCAAATTGTGCACTTATGGATTAACTTCACTAAACCAAATTTGTCTAGCTTGATGAGTATAAAAAATGTCGAGTAAATAAGTTTTTCTAATTTTCCATACAGGGACCCTTTTCCTCCTCCAAAAATCTTGAAAATCCCCAAAAAATGGCCTGAAATAGTTGATTTTTCCCTATTTTGGCATCTCCACTCCAAAATCCCTAGAACCCAGCCAATTCCTTCACAAAATATTTTCATGCCTACTTTTATGAGATTTTGTGCAAGTTTCAACAATAACTGTGTTAATGCCACTAAGCTTGACCCTGATCTTCAAAAATATGTAATTTGCATATTGTGGAAAATTAGAGAATAATTGGCTAGTGAACCTCTCTCACAATTCTGTAGCCCTCGACACTATGAAAAAAATCCATAAAATATTATCTTCTTTTGAGTCATTATGATCCTATTATGGCCAAAATAGAAATTTGGCTCCAGACTTAGTTTGTTTTTAGATTATATGACAATTTTGCCTATGTGGCATCTTTGTTGGTGTGGTTGTTGATGTGGAATTATGGGTCCACATGGCACCTTGAGGTGATGCGATGTCACCCTCTTGGCGACCCTGGACCTTCCCCATCAACCTTCACCTTTCTCCTCTCTCTCTCCTCTTTCCTTACGTTGATCTTAAGAAAAGTTAATAAAATATTTTTTGTTTTCAGGCCCCACCCATACTGGTTGCCCAACTGACACACCTATGACTTCAGATGGAATATGGGTCCCACCCTATCTGCAATTTCTCCAAATGGAACCCCTTCATTGGTTCTGGGGATGTGTGGGTCACATCCCACACCTTTACCTTGACGTACAAACTTGCTTTCCACCCCGATCCAATGGTCGAGATCAAGGGAGATCAATGGTGGAGAGCCATTGCCACATTTCCAACATGCACGAGGGTTAAAACCTCCTCTGTGATGTGACGTGTGAAATTACATGCTTCCTAGATCAAACAACGAATATTGGGAAATATCATCAGTGGGGAAGCCTTGTCGCATCGCCAACGTGCTAGGGTGTTAACACCCACTCCATAGTACGGCACTCCAAAACCACCTTGATATGTGGAACATGTTTAGTGGTGACACATTGATGGAGGCCTTGGGAAAAAATTATTCGCTACCCATGTGATACCGCCTATGGTATCAAGCTATAACATCGTGCTCATGTGGCTCCCACGTCACCTACTAGACCCACCACCACACACTGCAGACCCTACCATTGGTTTCCACTGTGAAATACACATCACCATTGCCACATCATCACCACATCACTCTCCACATCATGGTACAAAAAATTACCCAAATTTTCCAAAATTCAAAATTTCCCAAAATGTTTAAAGATGCCTAAATTCAAAAATTTTCCTTGACCACCATGGGAGATCTGTAATTCGCTTCCTATGGCCAGATTATACCATATACATTTCAATTCTATCTCTGCACCCAAAATCTGACACTCCTGTGTCGATCTCTCAATGAATTTCATTGCAAAAATTGGGGCTTTTGCTCATTTTCTCCAAATTTTTCCACGATATCCTACAAATCCCAAATTTGGACCATTCCAAGCCTGAAAATGCTCAAACAAAGGTTAAAAATTAAAATTTTTAACCCTTGAGCTCAATTTTCCCAAATTCCTCATGAATTTTTTCCCCAATTTCACTAGAATAATTTTGACAAATAACTTGCAGACATCTTCTGAGATTTAAATTTGCAATTTCATCTTCTACATGTTGAGTCTAGCCCATGTATGCTCCGTGTTGCACATGTGGCTTTGATACCAATTTGTAACATACCCAACCTTCCAATATGAGTCTCATCACTGCAAAAAATAACTTATCCTACTAAATACAAATCTAAAAATGATTGATACACAAAAGAAAACTAAGGGGCAACAGGCCCATAAAAATTACAACAATACAACATGTTGATTTTCCCATGCATCTAACAACACATAATAAAACATGAATGCATCCATTGAATGGTGTTGTCATTGATGTCAAATTCAGTCATTGATCAACATGAAGAAGCCTATGGAGTCTCCAAAGTGGTCCCCTTATGTCGTAGCTTTAAGCATGGCCCTCATGGGAAGACGCTTTGAAGAAGACCACAAGAATTCATGTAGTTGTTTGATTAAAAAGTGTATGAAGGACATTTCAAATGCATGAAAAACCTCCATGGATTTATATCCCTTGTCAAGTTTCTTCCAACGGTATGTGGTGGGCCACGTGGTTCCTCATGGTTGAGGAGATATACCCTTTTAAAGATGATCATGTGAATTTTCCCCTAAAAGATGTTGCAAAACAAGAAGTTATAGGTCAGCGCTAAATTTAAGTAAAGGAAGAAAATAAGTTATAGTTCGACCCCAAATCTAAGTAAATAAATCACTTGCAAGGGTATAAATACACAGTAAGAACCTCTCATTATTCATCATTCAAGTTGGTGATCTCTGAGCACAAGTTTGGTAGCGAAGGAACAAGGAGGATAAGGAGATCACGAAGTTGAGGAATGCTTGATATGATGTATTAGGTTTTTCAGATATGTCCTCGTTGGTTGAACACTCTTGTCCCATGAGGCACCACTGGAAAATCCTCACTGGTTGAACACCCTTGTCCTGCAAGGCCCCGCTGGAAACATAGCCTTGTCCCGCAAGGCACTACGAAACAAACCAACCTCATCTACAAGGATATTTGTGATTGGGGTTTGCAACAGGTCATTCAAATCAGATCAATGAAGGTTACATGAGGGATTGGAGCATTATTATGATAGTTTGATTCTTTTATATATATTTGAGGGTGGAAGGAAAGGGCAAGGAAAGGGGGTTGGAGCCTCCTTCGAGTTGGAGTTGGAGAATCTAGAGAATTGTAGCTTCCTTTAGGTTGGAGTCTATAAATTAGGGGGTTGAATCCTCCTTCCAGTTGGAGCTAGAGAATCTTGGAATTTGTAGCTTCCTATGAATTTTATTTTGTTATTATATAAGAAAAAAATTATGTGGATTTCCATGTAAATCTGTTGTGCATTGTGTACTTCTTCTTCTGCTCTTTATTGTATATTGGGATGCATTTATTTTATTGAAAAGTTAAAGTTTTAAAAGTGATAAATTGTACTTGATACCAATTCACCCCCTTCTCAGTATCAACAATTAGTTTAAGAGAAGGTTACCTTCAGAACAATCTAATCACTGGAAGAAAGATCATGAGAAAAAATGGAAGGCCACATTCCAAATGGGATTCCACCATTCAATGGAAACAATTATGCATACTGGAGAAAAAAAAATGCAAACCTACTTGAAAACTTTAGGAGTGGATATCTGGCTCTCAGTTGTCAATGGATATAAAGTTCCAAAGAATACTCCAATTGATCCAGACGAGAAGAAATTAATGAGTTGTAATTCAAAGGCTAGGCATGTTAGCATAAGTGGATTGACACCAACTGTTTCCAACAAGGTGATGGGTTGCAACACAACTAAAGAGGTTTGGGATAAAATTCAAAATATTTATGAAGGCGTTCCAAAAGTCAAGTAGGTCAAGCTTCAATGGCACATAGCACAGTTTGAAAATCTGAAAAAGAATGAAAAAGAAGATATTGCAACCTATTTACTCAAAGTATATGAAGTTGTCAATGCCATCAGAGGATTAGGAGAAGAAGTCAAATAATCCTTAGTTGTACAGAAAGTGTTGAGATCACTTCCTTTGAGATATGATGCCAAGGTATCGACCATTGAATAAACTAGGGATTTGACCAAAATGACAATTGATGAACTACATGAGACCTCACAACATATGAAATGAGAACAAACATAGAAAATGAACAACCACACAAAGAAGCATCTTTTAAAGCCACAAAGAAAACAAAGAACAAGGAACATAAGGTAAAAGAAATATCGGGCGATGATTGAGATGAAGAAGAAACACATTCTGTAAGGAATCTCAAGAGGGGAACTGAAAAATACAAAGGTAAGTTACCTTTTAAATTCTTCAATTGTGGTAAAATAGGACATTGTGCTAAGAAATGTCATTTTGAAGAAAAGAAAAGCTTCCATAAGAAAAAGAGTCTTTACTCCAAGGAGGAAAACAGTTCTTTAGATGAAAGTGATGGAGAAGAAATGGATGTAAGGGAAGTTATCTTCATAACTCAAGAAACTTAGAATGATGACCACAAAAATTTTGAAACAGATGAAATCAATTATGAAGAAGATTTTGATGCAGAGAACGAAGAAATAGACATAGAATTTTTCTAGGGAAGCAAAGACATCAAAAAAAGTCAACATGAATATGAATATAATTTATCTAGGTGGATATCAGTGGCCACCCTATTTCAACTGGCTCAAAACAATTTTCTGACAATTTACTATTTTTAGCAGTTTTTCGGGTTCTAAACTTCTAGGGCCATTTTGAGGGCCTAAATGAATTTTTTCGTGATAGGGAACCTCAATTAATTTAAATTGATTTTATTGATACCCCAAAATGAAGCTCCTCGTCTATACCTTTACAACAAGCTATCATGCACCCAAAACGGAGATCGTATGCTAAAGTTACGCCCCCGGGAAGTTGATACACCAAACTACCGAAAATGGGGTCCACAAAATTGTTGGCTTTTCATCTTCTAGGGTTAGGATTTTGGATTTTATTTATGTTAAAAAGTCCTTTGGAGCCTCATTTTAAAAATCATCTTCTTGTGAATGTGAGTAGCTTCCACATCTCTTCTCAGAGATAAGATGTCACCATTCTAGTGAGTCTTTCACTCTGTATTTCTACAGTTTTGTACATTTCGCTCATTAATAAAAATTGTGTATTACTGTATATCTGTGTCTCTTGTTATATAAATATATTATATATATATTATATTATTAGATATCTGATATATCTCTCTACATTTATTTATTATATGTCCTCTCTCATTTCGTGCCGAAAGTAATATGGATCAAGAATCTTGAAAAAATGAAGCATGTTGAAGAAGAAAATATAAAGCTCAGAAACAAAAATAGAGAGTTAAAGATGAATTGAAAAATTGTGCAGAAGAGAATCATGAGCTTGAAAAAGACAATTAACAACTTGAAGGAGCAGTTAGATAAGAAGACCGAATATTATGAGAAATTAAAAGTAGAATTGGATCACACAAGCAAAGAGTTGATGTTGACAATGAAAAAGTTGAAGAAATTTGAAAGAAGTACTAAAAAGTTAGATAAAATTCTTAGAAAAAAAAAGATCACCTACAGATAAGACACGACTTGGACAAACACATACAAAATAGACAGGGAAGATGAAGGAAATTCTAGAAACTATGCAAATTCCTTAAGAAGTGGAATCAACAAAAAAAGGGAGTTGAAGAACAACAAGACATGACACCTCCAACTGGAAAAAAGATCATAAGTCATAATTCTTGGTCATTGTTATACTCGCAAAAAAATTGGACACAAAGCAGTTCACTGTAAAATCAATGTAAGAAATAACTATATGAGAAACAAAAATGATTATGGATATCCAAAGAACAATCATGAAAATAGTAGATTTGGAAATGCTCATGAATTTGTCAACAAAAATTACAATCCATTTTATCCACTAATGGATCAGAACATTGTATGCTATAAATTTAATAATCTTGGTCACAAAGCACGAGATTGCAGATATATGAAAGAAGATGCTCCTATCATAAAACCAACTACAATATGGAAAAGGAAAGAGAACCCAAACAAGGAAGAGTGTCGATTAGCAATGCTTGCTGAAAATAGAGAAGACGAATGGTACATAGATGGTGGGTGATCAACACACATGACTGGAGAACAAAACAAATTCATCATCTTAAAGAAAAGAAAAAAATGGCAGTGTTTCATTTGGAAATGACTCCTCTGTCAAAATACTTGGAAAAGGTGTAGTGAGTCTTGGAAGTGAAAATGTAAAAGCAAAAAATGTCTTACTGATTGAAGATTTGAAGCATAATATCCTTGGTGTCAGTAAAATATGTGGTCAGGGACACAATATTAAGTTTGATTCCTGAATATGTGAAATCAGAGAAGAAGACTCAGGAATATTGTTTGCAACAACAACAAGAAGACCAAATAACATATACATCCTATACAAAGAGGAGAGAAAGAGGATTGGAGTCACACAAAAGAGATCCAAGGACTATAACAAGGAAGGAAAGGATAAAAAGACAAAAAAGAAAGGTGAAGTACTATTGAGCGCCATGAGTTCATTGGGAGAAACTCCAAAGAGAAGATTTACCCTTTTCCATTGATGTCAAAGGGGGAGCGAAGTATCAGGAGCATGATGACAGGGGGAGTACGAGTGTTTCCATCAGTGACAAAGGGGGAGATTGTTGAATGGTGTTTTCATTGATGTCAAAGTCAATCATTGATCAACATGAAGAAGCCTATGGAGTCTCCAAAGTGGTCCCCTTATGGCGTAGCTTTAAGCATGGCCCTCATGGGAAGATGTTTTGAAGAAGACCACAAGAAGCCCCATAGTTATTTGAAGAAACAAATATAAAGGAAATTTCAAATGCATGCAAAAAATCCATGGATTGATAGCCCTCGTCAAGTTGTTTCCAATGGTAGGTGGCATGCCATGTGTTTTTTCATGGTTGAGGAGATATACCCTTTTAAAGATGATCATGTGAATTTTCCCCTAAAAGATGTTGCAAAACAAGAAGTTAAAGGTCATCCCTAAAGTTAAGTAAAGGAATACAAGAAGTTATACATCAACCCAAAATCTAAGTAAAGGAAGCACTTGGGAGGTTATAAATACACATTAAGAACCTCTCATTATTCATTATTCAAGTTGGTGATCGATGAGCACAAGTTCAATAGTGAAGGAACAAGGAGGATAAGGAGTTTGCGAAGTTGAGGAAGGATTGATCTGATGTATTAGGGTTTTCAGAGACATCCTTGTTGGTTGAATACTCTTGTCCGACGAGGCACCACTAGACATTCCTCGTTAGTTGAACACCCTTGTCCCGTGAGGCCCTACTGGACAACACATCCTTGTCTTGCTAGGCACCACTAAACAAACTAGATTGGGGTTTGTAGCATGCCATTCAAATCGGATTAGTGAGGGTTATAGGAGGGATTAGAGCATGATTGTGACATTTTGATTCTCTTATATATATTTGAGGGTGGAAGGAAGGGGCAAGGAAAGGGGATTGTAGCCTCCTTCCAGTTGGAGCTAGAGAATCTAGGGATTTGTAGCTTCCTTCAGGTTGGAGCCTGTAAATTAGGGGGTTGAATCCTCCTTCCAGTTGGAGCTAGAGAATATTGGAAGTTGTAGCTTCCTATGAATGTAATTTTTTATTATATAAGAAAAACATTATGTGGATTTCCACGTAAATTTGTTGTGCATTGTGTACTTATTTTTCTTCTCTTTACCGTATATTAGGGTGAATTTATTTGATTGAAAAGTTAAAGTTTTAAAAGTGATAAATTGTACTTGATACTTATTCACCCCACCTCTCAATATCAACAACATCCAGTAAGCACATAGAAAACACAACATTCATATAATCATATTAAAAATAACAGAACACTTATCTATTAATAATTAATTAATTGGTTGCATACGAAGTATGAACCTCCCAACCATAGGCATTGTTGCTCCTTTTATATTTGTTGGCACAGGCACAGACCCAGGGTTCAATGCTACAACAGTGCACCAACAAAACCCTAGCTACCGACCCTTTCGGCAACACCTGTGAAGCAGATGAAGTCTCACCCGAGGTAGAGGCAGGGGTGGTTGCAAGACTTAGGTGTCTGCAACCTTAGCTGGGACACAGATCTATGATTATAACACTTAGCAATCACCTAGCATAGATTATTCATCAATATTCAGCCCTTATGATACTTCGCAGATAGCACAGAGCATCGCAGTATGTACTTAGATCTAAGATAATTCAACACTTAGCCACAACAAGATAGATTAGATTCGGTCGATCAAGCACTAGGAATATTACATACCAGATCTAACATTCATTCATATCTTAAAATCAAAAAGCATGAATAGATATATCTAAACACATAAAATCACTTAGCAAAGGAAGAGACAAGCACATCAGGTCGAGGCATAGAGAACAATACACATATTTACCATGGTTCACCCCCACCCTGGGGATACGTCCACAAAGTCTTCTTGTTTATTAGCTTCAGTTAATCAGGTTACAGCACAGAGCCATCCAAATCCCTCTTTGCATAGGACAGAAGATCTATGCAGCCTGCTAGATCCTTCTTCCTTGCACTATAGCACAAAGCCTTCTACGATCTCTCACAGGGACTTGCACTCGGCTCTTCAAGTCTTACACAAAATGCACAAAGCCTTAATCACACAGATCCTACCCTTGGCACTTAGCCTACATCACATAGATATATCGTCCACTACTCCTCTATATGGCCTAGACATCTATATATACATACAAAATAGGCCTAAACATGGGTAAACCCATGGGCCGACATCCCAATCCTATTACATTATCCCCAAAAACCCAAAAAGGGGTCTAGCTTCCACGATTTCCGCTTCGCATTGTGCTCCATCTTTGACAGGCTGTCGAAGTCCCAAAATCGGTCAAATATGACCAAGTGGTCCTCAAAACTTGGTCAAGGGCCAACAGGCCCCCAACACTCACCTATGACTCGTTTCGAGTCACTCAGGTTTGGGTAACTTTGCCTCAAAGTTCTTGAGCTACTTTGACTTGTCTATGTGCTACTGCTTCTTACTCAGCGAATTCCTGAACAATCGCTTCATTGATAGGTCCTTCCAGTTGTTGCTCGACTGTAACAACTACTTGTTCTAGTAGTGTTCCTTAGCCTTCAATTTCTTCAAACAATAGGTAGGCCGCCTCTTGGCTCAGCTGGAGTTTCTGGGTGACTTCCATCACTTTTTTTTGTGTGGTAAGAACGAGTTTTTGGGCAGTGTGTTGTTCCTGGGATATCTTCATCCTCTCGATGGGTGACAGGAGCTTGAGTTGCGCCTGTACTGTATCTATGTGTTTCTTTTCTTACTGGAGTTGGGACTCTAGTTTCTTCAACTCTGGGTCTTCATATAGTTGTTCATATATCTACGCACTTCTGCTACTTAGTTGTTTACATTCTGCAGCAAGTGTTTTAATCCTCTCGACTACGCTCTGAGCATTCAATTCTCATTGGTCGCGCACTTCTTGCGGAGTCTGTGGGATGGTCTGAAGCTCTAATTCCATGACCCTTTGTTGAAGGTGTTGAATAACTTCAGCCAACTTCATCACTTGGCGCTCTATGGGCTCTTCGGCCTTCTGCTCTAAGCCGGTCACAAAGTGAAATGCTCTGTTGACTGCTTCTTCAATTTTTATCTGCTTTGCGAGCAACTTCTCTTTCTCTTTTTGGATCTTTGCTCTGTCTTCTTCAAATTTTGCTTGGAGGGAATTCTTCTCTTGTTGCACGGCTTGGCGTTGTTCAATAATTTCCTCTTTTGCTTTCTTTAGGACCTGGATGGCCTGCACTTTTTCTTCATGAGCATGTCGAAGGCATACTTCGACTGTATCAACAATCTTGTGGATCTGAACTGATTCATCTCCCACTTCTGTTGTTCCTTTTGGAAGAGGTGTAGTAGAGATTTCTCGGCTAGACTGGAGTGCTTGTTGTACTCCTTGGAGCATGATCTCAATTTGGCTATACATTTTTTCCTGCTTCTCTTTGATTTCCTTTGAAGCATCATTCACTGTTAACAATGAAGTCAAAGTCATCCAACGTGAGGGAAGTTCGCATCTTGTTTACAGGGGTTCTTGGTTTCTTTCTGGAGGAAGATTTCAGAGGTGAGACCTTCCTTTTCTTCGATGAGTCTTCTTCATCCCTAGGCGGTGGTACTTCAAACTTTTTTTGTGCAGTTTTTGTACCTTCTTCGTCATCACCTTCTTCATTTGGTGTAATGGAAGTCGTCCTTACAGATAGGCTGTCAACATCCTAGACTTCTTTAGTCTTCTTCGGCGTCTTTTCTTTCTTTGTCTTACTAGGCCCAAGTGTATCCTGTGAAGTTTCGGGGTTGTCGATGTCGTACATTTCTGCGTGGTCTGCTGAAACAAGGAGGTCCGCTGACCATTCCCTGGTGATCTCTTCTAGGTCTTATTCTATCAGGTTATAATAGGACTGAAATTGTTCCTAGTGCTCATGAGCGCGTGGGGTTAGATATATAAAGTGGCGGTCCGCACTGAAATTTATCAGAGGTTGGAATCTCTATAAAGTGTTAGGGGTTATGTGAGGTTCACTTATTATGACTTCTTTCAATTGGTTATAGTATTCATGGAAAACGAAATTCGATTGCCATTACTTGCTCATGTCATTCAAGTACCATATTATACTGAACTTCACGGCTAGTGGCTCAAAGGGGTCAAGGTTCGGGAAGGTTGTGCCTTTCGATAGCTCCCATGCAACAAAAGAGATCAGTATCAGGAGCCATCTAAAATGGATTTCATGCCCCTGATCTTGGGCTTCTCTACAGTCAATCTCCAGTTGATTCACCAGGTACTTCGCCCAGTTCATCTGTAGTCCCTCTGCGCATTTTCCTACGAGGTCAACTACAAAGAAACAGAACCATTTGTTGGCACAGGGGCAGACCCGGGGTTCAATGCTACAATAGTGCACCAACAAAACCCTAGCTACTGGCCCTTTCTAAAACATCTGCAAAGCAGATGAAGTCTCACCCGAGGTAGAGGCAGGGGTGGTTGCAAGACTCAGGTGTCTGCAACCTTAGATGGGACATAGATCTGTGATTATAAGACTTAGCAATCACATAGCATAGATTATTCATCAATATTCATCCCTTATGATACTTCGCATATAGTACAGAGCATCGCAGTATGTACTTAGATCTAAGATAATTCAACACTTAGCCACAACAAGATAGATTAGATTCGGTCGATCAAGCACTAAGAATATTACATACCAGATCTAACATTCATTCATATCTTAAAATCAAAAAGCATGAATAGATATGTCTAAACACATAAAATCACTTAGCAAAGGAAGAGACAAGCACATCAGGTCGAGGCATAGAGAACAATACACATATTTAC
>SNQJ01S0017324.1:98692-170610 GCA_010110895.2 Picea sitchensis
TCTCTACATTATTGTGATCATCATTTAGTGTCTCTACAAAGAGTTTAAAAGAACCAAAATTGTTTAAGCACGGTAACAACTGATTCACCCCCCCTCTCAGTTGTCCAACAGATATATGTATAAGTTTCTTTTGTATTACGGACTACAATCCTTGGGTTTTGTCAGCACCAACTGAAATAGAGCACCAACTCCAAGAGAGCACCAATTCTCAATGCAAGACTCAACCTGCATATTTCATCACCAACCAAAATATGTGTAATCCAACCCTCAAGTACAAAACCCAACTTGTAGACAGAAAACAATCTGTCAAATTGTACCAATAGTCTATACCAACGCAAGTGCATCAACTATGCACAACCTGTCACAACAACCTATCACCTCAACCTTTCTCATCAATATCATCATCCAAATCTAATTTGTAACTATATAACAAACTTGGTGATTGTGATCACATACTTGCAAACCTTCCTTAACTTCAACAACAAGAGACTAGCATGTTCATCAAACTTTACTTTAGTCTCACATGACTAATTTTGGATTAGTCAACCACCCTAACTTGCAACAATAAAAAAATTGTACCTATAATGAATAAAGGTCTGAAAATAGTGCACAATTTTATTTAGTGTTTTTTCTGCAATTCCTCCAGGTTTCACTACTTGGAACCTCCCAAAAAATGAGTTATAGCAAAAATGGCAGACCTTGCTGAATTCTGGATTATTCTAGAGAGCGAACTTGTAGAGCATACCACACAAGGAATATTTTCTCTATGGATCCAAAAATGGTACCAAACATACTACAGACTGTGCTCTAACCAATTCATTTTGTATTACTGAATTTGGATCTATTATGAAGAAGTTATGGCATTTTTACGCGGAAAACCTATTTTACACTAGTTTCGGAACTAGCCACAAACCCTATTTTCCATGGAGTGTAACTCCCAAACTAAAATGACCCACAAGATGAAATTTTTATCACGGTTACCTGGAAATGTTTTCTCAACAACCTCCATAATTTTATATTTGAATCATTCTATAAAAAAAGTTATCGCAAAAATGGTGAGATGACCTGTAATTAACATACATTAGAAAACATCATCAAAAGACTTTATCGTCCCTTGAATTTCAGCCTTCTTTACTTCATCTCCCCTCTAAAATTCTCCTTAGATCTCCTTTGGTTACCTCGGTCACTTGTAGATATTCATTATTCTCAATATAATACTAGTGGGATACCCTTTCTCTCTTATTTATACTCTCCAAGTAGCTTCCTCTAGAAGTATCCACTTAACCACTTTGTCCACTTAACCACTTTGTCCACTTAGACAATTTGTCCACTTAACCACTTTGTCCACTTAGCCACTTTTTCCACTTAGCCACTTTGTCGACTTAACCAAAATTTTCCACTTAGCCACTTTTTCCACTTAACCACTTTATCCACAAATAGTAAACTCTCCACTTCTAGTTGCAACTAATTTATTTTTAATTGTTTTCTTATTGCAACCACTTAACCCGTGACTAACCACTTTGACTGGTCAACTTCTTCTAGGATCTTCTAGAATAATTTGACTTATTTGACCTTCTAGGGGCTTCTAGATAACTCATGAAGGTTCTCCAACTTCACATGGTCATAACTCTCTAACCGTGAGTTATGTGACGTTCCACATATCACTGAAAATGGCATGACATATACTATCCATATGGAATAGTTTATCCTTCAAATTCATTGATATTCATTACATTATTCCTTAATCAAACTTGGGTTCCCTAACCACATTGTTGGGCTACTCAACCACCTATCCATTTGGACTTCACAAAGTATCTTCTCGTGATGGATTTCACCATAAGGGGACCACTTTGAGAACTTTATCCAAGACTGTCTTCCCATGAGGGATTTCATGATAAGGGGACCACTTTGGAGTTTATCCATTTGGTTCTTCCTATCAACCATGACATGACATCAATGATATAACTCCCTTTAATATCAACACATCATTATGACACCACTTGACATCAACCCTTTGACAAAAATTACATCAATGACCTTATATCCAATAATCAATATATCATTGATACAAACACATCACTATGACAATACTTGACATCAATGACAACATAGTACAACAATATCCCCCTTTGGAATTGATGGAAATACTAGCATTGATGTCAACACCAATCATTGATGAAAACACTTGGACATGGTAATGATCCCATCAATATTCATCTCTCCACATCAATGTGGCTATCTCTCCCCCTTTGACATCAATGGAAAAGGGTAATTTAATCCTTAGGGATGCTCCCCCTTCCTGAACTTTCCTTGGTGATGCTCCCCCTGTCTGGATTCCTTGGGGTTTGTCCCTCTGTCTGCTTCTCCAGCATTCAAACAATCTCTCCCCCTTTAGACAAGGGATATCACTCTGATGAATGTTGATGGAATGGCTTCCAATCATCTCTCCTCCTGGAATCATGTTGTTGCAACCAATCATGGGAAGAAGAATAACTCCCCATGTGGGTATGTATCACCCTATCTTCTCTGCAATATGAAAAATATGATACCACTACAATATACTTATGTTGCAAATGTTGTTGCTCAACTGGAACATAGATCAACTGCTCAAGAATGATTTCCTCTTCCTATGACGATCCTTGGACCTATCCATGCATCAAACCCGTGCCATACCATACATCATGAAGAAAAATATATGTCAATAATGAATAAAGAATCATGAACAAAACATCAACCATGTACATCTCGTGCCATACTGTGTGCCAACCATGCACAACACCCATGTACATCAACAATGTACATCAATACCATACAATATACCACAATATATCATCAATGGAGTGTATCAACCATATGCCAAGAACATGTGCCAACTGTGTACCAACCATATGCCTCAAACAAGTGTCATATCACTCATGATATGCCTCTACCATGAACAAGTGACACAACCATGTATCTCAACCATCAATATATCAACCAAGCATCTCAAATATATCATCCCATACATCATGTACCAAAGCAAGTGCATCAACCATAGATCAAGCTATGACCCATGAATGATGTACAACATAACCACCTCATCAACTCATAAACTACATGTCCCAATATGTAGCTCAACCACATGCCAAATGAATGCACCAAGACATCTAACAAATATGCCTCTAAAAATACATCATAAGATATGTCAATGGAGCTCATATATGTGACATCCATGTACTACAACAGATAAGCCTCAAAACAACAACTATAATGCAACAAAAATACCTCTAAACATGTACCAAGAGTGTCCCTCAATAGATCAATGATATATCTCTAGATAACATCACATCATCATGATATATCTCATAAACAAAGTGCCATAAATTCACTGACATAACCAACATTGTTCCTCAACAGAAAATGTCTCAATCCACACTCTAGGGTTAGTACCATGCATCCAATATAGACATCAAACATATGCTTCAACACTCAACCACATATTATCACCATATATTCATCAAACACACATAAGAATATGAAACCTGAAGAAAACCATCTCAGACCCTGCATAAACAAAGTTATATAATCAAACCATGTTGCAACTCATCTGTACAGTCCTTTTCTTGAGGATTTTTCCATAGGTACACATCATGTTCCATAGAAAACTCATGTATGTATGTGACCTTTCTATAGGTCACCTCATGTATGTACGTGAATTTTCCAACATGATCTCACATATTCTTCAGAAAATGTCAAGCTTGAGCTTGCCTCATGACTGCCATTATGTTCTGGTTGTTCAGTCTTCTTCATCCACTTATGAGAGTGTCATGTTCTCTGAGTACTGGTTCTTTCATCTTCCCTCCTTTCAACCTTGTCTTCCTTCCTAGCTTCATGTGTTCTTCTTGTCATGCTATATGAAGCAGTCTTCATGGACCGTCTTCTTGTGTTCCAACAACCCCAGGATTTGTGGCCAAACCCATTGTAGTTGTAGCATCTCATGGTGTGACAATGAGCAACAATATGTCCCACTTGATTACATCTCCAACACCTTAGGGTGTTATGAAACCTTCCATTATCTTTCCTTGCATAATGTCTACAATCCAAATCTTTGTGACCATATTCATTATATGAGTAGCAGTGACCATGAAAAATATTTGCATACCTTTGCATTGGTGTCCACCATGAAGATGTATCTCAATTGAATTTCATTTGAGGTGTAAAGATGGCTTATGGATGTCTTCCCTGCTTTGTTCTTTTGAAAGTTTTCTTTCTTTGTGTAAATGGTTTATTTGCATCACTGCTTCCACCTTTTGAGCACAAAGGACTTACCTCATGCTTCTTAGAAGTGTTAGCTTCAAAATGTATATCTTCCTTGTTGTCTCCAAGACCTGTCTTATCATTTGGAGATCTTTGGCTATCTAGGATTTCATCCAGAATTGTTGAGTCATTCATGAACCTTTTTTACTTCTCTTCTTTCTTTCTAAGATCAACAACTTCAGCTTCCAACTTATGGCATGACTCTTATTTTTCATTTATTTGATTCTTCAATAGTTCCTCTATCCTTTTAACTTTATCAATTTTGGTCTTAAGATTGATATTAACTTCAAGAATTTTACTAAGCTCATCATCTCACTTCTTATTTTCTTTTGCTTGATTAATTATTTCATTCTTTAGTCTTTTTATCTCTTCTTCTTTTTATTCTAATTGAGTCTTTTTACTTTCTTCTTGTTCTTTGAGAATTTTCTTTAGTTCCATGATATGATTTGGGTACTTTTCTAGGAATTCCTTAATGCATTTTTCAAGATACTCAGAAGCAATTGAATAATGTCATATTTCCATGCTAACATCAGCAACTCTTCTTCTTCATCTACACAAACTTCTACTATATCTTCTTTTTCATTTGTAAGAGAAAATTCAACTTCACTAGGAGTATTATCATTAGAATATTTTGGAGATTCTTTACCTTCATTGTCCTTGATGGAATTGTCTTCTTTGTCTTGATATACCTTCTCTAGATTCAACCATAGATCATTGGCGGAAGTACATTGTCCCATGATTTCTTTGATAGAACTTGAGAGTCCATTTAAAATGGTCTTGAGAGCTAATGCGTCATTCTTATTTTCTTTCTTTTTACCTGCAAACTTTGACTTATTCTTCAAGGGAACTGATCCACCAATAATTGTTTTCCAAACACCCGATCCTTTTTCCTTCAAATACCCTCTCATTTATGTTCTCCATGCGGAATAATTTGTCTCATCAAAGATTGGAATTTCATCATCCAATTGTGTGTCCATGGATCTCCTCCAAGCTTGTAAGGATTATAGTGAAGGCCTTATCTGATACCAATTGTTGGACACATCGATCACACTAAGAGGGTGTTAGGGACCTAACCCCTCACATAGGTAGAATAATATATTTATATGTAATAAAGGTCAATATTAATAATGCATAGAAATAAGGAAGAATAAGTCCAATGTAAGAAGACCTAATAGAATCTTCCGCTTCTAGAAGGATTTTCCTCTAGATGGTCCTTTTGGTAGACATATTTAGTATAAATAGGAGTCGAGGGTATGAGAACTTTTGTCTTGGACATTATTGTAAAAGAGATCTTCTCTGTTGGAGGTTTCCCCCTTGAAGAGGCAAGTGAACGTTGCTCTCATTAATCAAAGTGCTCTTTCTGGTGTTATTCTGTTATCATTTTGGTATTATTGCGGTGTTGTTCTGGTTATATTGTTATTCATCTGCCATTTCTAGCTATTTTTTTTTTCTACATACTTTTTTATATCTGGAATATTACAAGTGGTATCATAGCACCTTCCTTGGAAAAAAATTGTGGGTTAATTTTTTTTTCAGGGTAGAGACGTATTCCGACATCTTTAAGCTACATAGATCTGTCGTTACGCGCATAAACCTGCGATCAGGGATTCATACACAT
This sequence comes from Picea sitchensis, assembly GCA_010110895.2. Lineage (NCBI taxonomy): Eukaryota > Viridiplantae > Streptophyta > Pinopsida > Pinales > Pinaceae > Picea > Picea sitchensis. The sequence continues at coordinate 104,607 of SNQJ01S0017324.1, forward strand.
AGGAAATACAAGTGGTACTTAAGCACACATCTATTGGCCACCCTTGTAACCCATGTTGGTACCCCTTTGAGTGGTAGTGCATCAGACAACACATGTATACAAATCATCCTAGATATCCTAAAGCCCTCCATAGATAAACCGATCAACTGCCTAACTGATATAGTGGCACTGAGAACAACACTCAAGAAGATACTCTCTATTACCTGGGTAGTCAGGTAGTATGACTAAGGGCACGGTCTGTCCTCCTTAGTTGATGCCCTGATATATTGGGTTGAGTAATATTGTTGGACCTCACACGTATATCAGAGAGATATAGCATAGGGAAAACACTTGTCTGTAGAACCCTTGAATACCTAACGTTTGGGGACAAAGACCTATTCCATTGGATTTATCTCTTCGCCCTTATCGCATTCATACCTATCATTTTTCAGAAAAAACAATTTATGTGTGGCCCCACCCACCCCTTTTCAGTTCCCTCGTCATCATGGTCGATACCCGTAGCCAAGACTTGGAAGCTCGCTTCAATACCTTGCACTCTAATTTCACAGAGACCCAACAAGAAGTGAGACAACTTAGTGACATATTTCCACCATCAATAAAAACATACATTCCTCCATCGCCGCCTCAATCAAGGAACTCAAACAAGACCTCAAAAAAGACATTACTACCAAGATTGAATCTGTCACTACGATGATCTGCACCAAGATACATATCCCTGCAGATCCTCCCTTATATGAACCACCTTTGCATACCCAAGGTGAAACTTCCTCTCGTTCCCATAATTTTCAGCCCCGTCACTTTCAGCGTGACCTACGCCTTCCACGTGTGGATGTGACCAAATTTGATGGCTCAGATCCCACTAGTTGGGTAACTCAAATGGAACATTATTTCTCTTTGTACGACATTACAGATGAGTTGTCCAAACTCTGGTATGGTGTTCTCCATATAGATCACAAACATTGCCAATGGTGGCAATGGAGAAAAAATGCCCGCCAAGGGCATGTTGCTTGGACACACTTTGTGTCAGAGATTTATGAATGCTTTGACACTGACACCAACCATTTAGGCCGTTTGAAAAAATTGAAACAATCTGGCACAATGGAAGACTTTATAGTTGCTTTTGAGCGACTGGCTTTTCATACAAAGGCCATGTCTGATGCTTTTTTTCCCAGAATGTTTTATCAATGGCCTCAAGGATGAGATTTGTGCCCATGTCCTCATGTCTCGGCCTCAGAGTTGGGTGGAGGATACTAAAAGAGATAAGGAAGCACAACAGGTTGTATCTTCTCAAAACTGAAAACCCTCCTTTATTCCTCGCACTAAACTAGTAAATCTTGCTCCTCCTTCTACTCCACTAAAGATGCAAATATTGACTAGGGCCAAAATGGTTGAATTCCAACTCAAAGGACTTTGTTATAATTGTGATGACAAATATTTTCCGGGACACAAGTGTAAGGAACAAAAGCTCTCTATGGCCATCTTGGAGGATGTTTCGGAAGAGGATGTTGAGGCTCCCCTTGTTTCCGTGTCACCTGAACACACTAACATAACCCCTCCCTCAGACCCTCCTGATGTATAACCATTCATTTCCCTAAATTATCTCACTAGATTCTCTTCTCCCCAAACCCTCAAGCTAATTGGTTACATCAAGCATAGGAAGGTCATCATTCTTGTTGATAGTGGAAGCACCCATAATTTTATTCATTGTCACATTGCCCAAGAAACTAATTGCTATATCCATGCAGTCAATAATTTCCAAATCATGATTGCCAATGGTGGGTCCATGAAATGTGGAGGGCGTTGTGAAAATGTGTGTCTCCAAATTGGTGAATACCACTTGAAATATCATATGTTTTCTATCGACATGGGTAGTTGTGACATTGTGTTGGGTGAAGAATGGCTAAGGACTCTGGGTCCCATTCTCATGGATTTTAAGGAATTAGCCATGCAATTCAACTAGGAGGTCCAACAATATAAGTTCCAAGGCATCACCGTCGGTTCCCTAGAGATCATTCGTTCCCATCGCATGGAAAATCTGCTCAAAAAAGGTCATTCTGGCATTATTGCCCAACTCCATGCCATACAAGCAACTGAGACACCCTTTGTGTCGCAGGACCTCCAATCCATACTCTCTAAACATCAAGTGGTTTTTTCCACTCCCCAAGGACTCCCTCCTTCCCATGGTGTTCATGATCATTCCATTCCCTTTGTCCTAGGAAGCCTTCCTCCCAATACCGTCCCTATCGTCACCCCTTTTCCCAAAAAAATGAAATTGAGAAAATAGTTTAAGAACTGCTCAACACAGGTGTTATCCACCCTAGTATGAGCCCCTACCCTTATTTTGTGGTCATGGTCCTTAAGAAATAAGGTTCTTGGCGCATGTGTCCTGACTTCCGTGCCCTCAAAAAAATCACCATTAAAGACAAATTTCCCATTCCTGTCATTGATGACCTCTTGGATGAATTGAGTGGTGCCCAGTTATTTACTAAACTTAATCTTCATTCTGGCTACCACTAGATCCATATGAAAGAGGAAGAAATTCCTAAGACTGCCTTCAGAATTCATGAGGGCCATTATGAGTTTTTGGTCATGCCCTTTGTCTTGTGTAATGCTCCGTCCAATTTCCAAAGCCTCATGAATCATGTCTTTCGTCCTTTTCTCTGTCATTTTGTCTTAGTTTTATTTGATTATATCCTCATCTATAGGAAAACCTGGACAGACCATATTGCTCATGTGGATCGAGTTCTCCATCTACTCTCTCAACACCAACTTTTCCTGAAACAATATAAATGTGGTTTTGGCGCCTCAGAAGTCAAGTACTTGGGTCATCTTGTTGGCAACGCCGGCGTCAGGGTGGATCCTAAAAAGATTGAAGCTGTGCAAGATTGGCCTCACCCAAAGAGTCTCAAAAGCTTGTGTGGATTTTTGATCTTAACAGGTTATTATTGCAAGTTTGTTAGGAATTATGGAAAGATTGCAGCACCTCTCACTGCACTCCTTAAAAATAATTCTTTCACTTGGAATCCAATAACTTCTCAAGCTTTTCAAACCTTGAATATGGCCATGTGCACCACTCCATTACTGGCCCTTCCTAATTTCATAAAGACCTTTGTCATGGAAAGTGATGCTTCATGGAAAGGAATTGGCGTTGTCCTTCTGCAAGAGGTTCGTCCTTTGACCTTTACCAGCAAACAATTGTCTGAGCGAAATTTGGGAAAATCAATATATGAAAAGGAAATGTTGTCTATTTTGCATGTTGTTGATCTTTAGCGCCCTTATCTATTGGAGCAACACTTCCAAATTAAGACAGATCATCAAAGCCTCAAGTATTTTCTGGAACAACGCATTTCCTCCCCAGAGAAATGAAAATGGGTGATTAAGCTCTTTGGATATGATTATGAGATCATTTACAAGAAAGGAAAAGACAATGTGGTTTTTGATGCAATTTCCAGAAAATATGAAGATAAAGGGTCCATTTTTTCTATCTCCTTCATTGTACTAGATTGGCTCCAAGTTCGTCAGGAATGGCTACATGATCCCAAAAGTTTGCATCTGATGCAACAATTGTAGTCCAATTCTCCAGTTTCCCCAGGGTACTCTTGGCTCCATGATGAGCTTCGACACAAAGGCCATTTGTATTTAATTAAACAGTCAAAACTTAAATACACGATACTTTCTGAGCTTCATGCTACACCCACAGCTGGGCACTCCGGGTTTACCAAAACCTATGACAGGGTCAAACGTTCTTTTTTCTAGGATGGTATGAAACAAGACATTTGTAATTTTGTGGTTGAATGTGATGTATGTCAACGCAACAAGGGAGAAAAAATCAAATCTCCTGGAACACTACAACCACTTCCGATTCCACCTGCTATTTGGCAATATATCTCTATGGATTTTATTATAGGCTTACCTAAATCGGGCAATAAATCAGTCATCATGGTGGTAGTTGATCATTTTTCCAAGTATTCTCATTTCTGTGCTCTTCAATACCCATTTACAGAATCCATTGTGGCTCAAATTTTCATGGATCAGGTCTTCAAGCTTCATGGCATGTTGAATTCTATTGTTTCTAATCTCGACCCAGCTTTCACCAACAATTTTTGGCAAGAATTGTTAAAGCTACAAGGAACCCAATTGAATCTCAACACAGCTTATCATCCCCAAACTGATGGTCAAAATGAAGTTTTCAACAAGTTTTTGGAAACATATTTCAGGTGTTTTTCATCGGAAAGGAAAAATCAATGGGCTCAAGGGTTACCACTAGATGAATGGTGGTACAACACTTTGTACCATACAGCTACCCACATGACTCCTTTTGAAGCAGTATATGGACAAAATCCACCTTCGGTTCTCTCATATTTTCCAGGTGTCTTGAAGGTCCAAGCAATTGACCAAACGCTTACAGTTCGAGATGCTATTATCAATACCCTCAAAGAGAATTTGGTCATGGCCCAGAATCGCATGAAGCAACAAGCAGATCAAGGTCGCTATGAATGTCAATTTTCAGAAGGGGATCGGGTGTTTCTTCGACTGCAACCTTACAAGAAAATTTCCCTCAAGGATGACCATTGTCAGAAAATGGTGCCCAAATTTTATGGTCCTTATACTGTTCTCAAGCGTGTGGGACAGGTGGCCTATCAGTTAGTTTTTCACAATCATTCTAACCTCCCTCCTATTTTTCATGTTTCCTTCTTAAAGAAGGTCATTGGAACTAAGTGCCAAACTAAAACTAACCTTCCCGAGTTGGACGAAGAAGGATCCATTTGGCTACATCCAAAAGCAGTTTTGGACCAGCGTGAGCATCATCTGCGTCAACGAACCATCAAGGAAGTGTTAGTCTAGTGGAAAGATACAACTCCAGCAGATTCCCCTTGGGAACCAACTACCATTCTACAGCAATTTCCACATCTCAAGCCTTGAGGACAAGGCTATTTTTAAGGGGGAGGACATGTTAGGGACCTAACCCCTCACGTATGTAGAATAATATATTTTGATGTAATAAAGGTCAATATTAATAAAGACTAGCAATAAGGAAGAATAAGTTCAATGTAAGAAGACCTAATAGCACCTTTCGCTTCTAGAAGGATCTTCCTCTAGATGGTTCTTTTGATAGACATATTTAGTATAAATAGGAGTCGAGGGTATGAGAACTTTTTTCTTGGATATTATTGTAATAGAGCTCTGCTCTACTGGAGGTTGCCCCCTCGAAGAGGCAAGTGAACATTGCTCTCAGTAATCAAATTACTCTTTCTGGTTTTATTTTGGTATCATTTTGGTATTATTGTGGTGTTGTTCTGGTTATATTGTTGTTCATCTACCATTTATAGATATTTATTTATGTTCTGCATACTTTTTATATCTGGAATATTACAAAGGGGGGGTGAATCAGTGTGAGGTATATTTTACACTTATCACAAAACTTTAGTTAGCAATCACCATTCATATCATCATTACTTATTACTCCCATTCATACTTAGTTGTTTGCATGTAAATATATCTCAATGACATACATTAACAATAAATAGCTATGCACCATTACAATAAAGAACACCAGATATATGTATAAGTTTCTTTTGTATTACGGACTACAATCCTTGGGTTTTATCAGCGCCAACTGAAATAGAGCACCAACTCCAAGAGAGAACCAACTCTCAATGCAATACCTATCCTACTTATCTCAGCACCAACCGAGAAGTGATGAATCCAACCCTTGAGTACAACACCTAGCTTGTAGACAAAAATAAATCTGTCAAACTGTAACAATAGTCTATACCAATACAAGTACATCAACTATGCACAACCTGACACAAAAACTTGTCACCTCAACCTGTCTCATCAATATCATCATCCAAATCTAATATGTAACTCTATAAAAGACCTGGTGTATGTGATCATGGACCTTCAAACCTTCCTTAACTTCAACAACAAGAGAGTATCATTTTCATCAAACTTTACTTTAGTCTCACATGACTAATTTTGGATTAGTCAACCACCCTAACTTGCAACAATCATAAATATGTACCTGTAATGAATAAAGGTATGAAAATGGTACACATTGTTATTCAATGTCTTTTGTGCAATTCCTACAGATTTCACTACTTGGAACCTCTCAGAAAAGGAGTTATAGCAAAAATGACAGACCTTGTTGAATTTTGGCTTATTCTAGAGAGCGAACTTGTAGAGAATGGCACAGGAGGAATATTTTATATATGGATATGAAAATGGTACAAAACATACTAAAGATGGTAATTTAACCAAGGAATTTGGTATTACTAAATTTGGATCTGTTATGAAGACGTTATGACGTTTTTATCTGAAACACATGTTTTAGACTAGTTTCAGGACTAGCCACAAACCCTAGTTTCCACGGAGTGTAAATCCAAAACTACAACGACCAACAAGCTGAAATTTTTATCACAGTTACTTGGATCTGTTTTCTCAAAATCCTCCATATTTTTCTATCTGACTCATTCTAGAAAAAAATTTATCGCAAAAATGGTGAGATGACCAATAAATAACATACATTAGAAAGCATCATCAAAAGACTTTATCCACCCTTGAATCTCGGCCTTCTTTACTTCACCTCCCCTCTAAAATTTTCCTTAGATCTCCTTTGGTTACCTCATTCACTTCTATATATTCAATATACTCAATATAATACTAATGGGAGAACCTTTCTCTTTTATTTATACTCTGCAAGTAGCTTCCTCTAGAAGTATCCACTTAACCGCTTTGTCCACTTAGCCACTTTTTCCACTTAGAAAAATTTGTCCACTTAGACACTTTTTCCACTTAACCACTTTGTCCACTTAACCATTTTATCCACAAATAGTAAATCTCCACTTCTAGTTGCAACTAATTTATTTTTAATTGTTTTCTTGTTGCAACCACTTAACCCATGACTAACCACTTTGACCAGTCAACTTCTTCTAGGAGATTCTAGAATAATTTGACTTCTTTGACCTTCTAGGGGATTCTAGATAATTCACGAGGGTTCTCCAACTTCACATGGCCATAACTCTCTAACCGTGAGGAGTTATGTGGCGTTCCACATATCACCGAAAACAACATGAAATATATTATCCATATGGAATAGTTTATCCTCCAAATTCATTGATCTTCATTACATTATTCCTTAATCAAACTTGGGTTCCCTAACCACATTATTTGGATACTCATCCACCTAACCATTTGGACTTCAAAAAGCATCTTCCCATGAGGGGTTTCACCCTAAGGGGACCACTTTGAAAACTTTATCCAAGAGCATATTCCCGTGAGAGATTTCACCATAAGGGGACCACTTTGGAGTTTATCCATTTGGTTCTTCCTATCAACCATGACATGACATCAATGATATAACTCCCTTTAATATCAACACATCATTATGAATCCACTTGACATCGACCCTTTGACAACAATTGCATCAATGAACTTATAACCAATAATAAATATATCAATGATACAAACACATCACTATGACAATACTCGACATCAACCCTTTGACATCAATGACAACATAGTACAACAAAATACAAACATAGCATTTCCATGTATAGTATGTGCATGAATGGTTATGCTTCTAGAAAATTTATCAGGAAAAATGTGTTATATATTGACAGTCGTCCACAAACTCATGGGAATATCACAAGGTTCATAAATAGTTGCAGATCCTCATTATTTAGTGCAAATTGTTCCTTTGAGAAACACTCCAATGACAAAGAGTTCTTTATGAAAAGGAAGGCGTTCAAATTTGTTGTTGTGCATGCAACACTTAGTTTGTCTCTTGGTGAGAAGTTGTTAATAAACTATAACTTTCATAGAACGCCGACCACTCATCAAAAATGCCTTGCATTGGGTCTACCTTTAGACACCCTCTTGGGGCATAAGAAAAAGATGATTGAGTAATTGTATTTTTGTATTTTCAATGGAACTAATGTAAATGTATTGCTTAATTTGAAATTTGTTTTATAAAGTGGTTGGTTGCATGTTACAATCATTACATCAAATATGGGGACTAATCTCCCTATAACATATACACATGGACTTTTGTTTATTATATTTATTGAGGTTTCTTAATATTTGTTATATTTTTAAATATTAATATAAATTTAATTTAATTTAGTATTATTTTAACCTTAACAACTTAATTAATTTCTTCATTAGAGAAATAAAACACTTACATTTCCTTATGGTGGATGTCTTAATTATAATATTGTGTCAACCTCAAGAATTACCTAAGGTCCTTATTGTATATTTAATAGAAGTTAAGAAGAACATTTCGAAAAAAAATTGATGATCCATAAGCTTTGCCATCATGCCTTATCACTAAATATTAAGCATTACCTTGGCCTTAGCATACTCCTCCATGAGATCCTCACCCATATACTTACTAAGAAGCTCATGTTTCTTCTTCTCCACAACCATGCACTCGATCTCTTTCTCATTTAGAAGGGGCTCGTGTTATGAGGAAAATCACTCTATGGAATGGGGTAAACCACAACAAACGGAAATGACTGCAGAAATCAACTCTAATCTCAAGTATGATATATAAACAAACATGCTAACAAGACAATATAAAGAGCATACCTTGTCCAGACGTTCGATGAAGTCCTTCGTTGAGCACTTGACTTAAATCAATACACCTACAACTTGTCCTCATAACCAAGATACACAAGCATATGGTGATAATATATAAAGTTAGCACATATAATAGCATAATCCATCAATATTCATAACAGATATTCCCATGGAATAACAATTCAAATATTTGCAAGACATTAATTGGATGAGAAAAGAGTATTTCTATTAAAATGTAATCAACAAAAGTGTATGAATGACAAAATTTCATGTCGGTACGTTCAGAACTGAGAAACTAAGTCCCTTCCAGCTAGGCCTCCACCGCTTCAATCCTCCACCAAAGGCAAGCCCATATAAGAGAGACAATTAGGTTCTTTATCAAATAGGGAAGAGCTTGAGGGTTGAACAATGTGTTCATACTGTTGGTCACTATAATTGCTTAATTGATTCAAACAATCAAGTGATACATGAATTGTCAACCCAGGGAAGTCTGTTTATTTCAAAGATAACCACGCACTATATATGCTCAATTCCAAAATCAACTTAGAGTTGTAGTAAAAGAAACTACACTAATCACACTTGCCTTGAATGAACTGAAGCTCTAATTAAATCACAGGAAAGCAACTTACCTATTGCATATCTTAAAGATTAATCTAAAGACTCCTGGATTACATTAAAAAATCACTTGCAACAGGAAAGAACAACTATTCTACAACCAGAGAACAGGACATTAAAAATCACTTGCAACAGAAAGAACAACCATTCTACAACCAGAGAACATGACCCTACTCTCAACAACAGAGACTTCATTACTTTAACTCTGATTAACACTCTTTCATGAAACAATAATGCAGAAAAAATTAACTTTATCTTAGCACAGAACAAGGCCATCTAATTCCTTCCTTTCTAAGCAAAGCATCCTTTATTCATTTCTCTGACAGCACACTTGTGAAAAATAATGAAGTCCATGAGAACATGATGTTCTCGATTCCTTCCTTTCTGAGTAAGAACCCTTAACCCAATCTCGCTAGCACACTTGCAGAGGTAATTGAAATCTACGTGACGTGGATGTTCTCGATCCCTTCTTTCTCAGTAGGGACTTTTAACCAAATCTTTGGCCAGCACACTTGCAGAGGTAATTGAGATTTACAGAGGATAGGATGTTCTGACTCCTTCCTGTCTGAGAAGGAACCCTTAACCTACACAAGAAGTAATAATTTGTAGGGAGTAATTGAAATCTACAGAGGACATGATGTTCCAATTCCTTCCTTTCATAGAAGGAACCCTTAACCTACCGCCAGCAATAATTCTAAGTAATTGAAATTTACAGAGGGATTGTGATGTTCTGATTCCTTCCTTTCTACGCAGGAACCCTAAGCCCGCCTCCGGCTAGCACACTTTGCGTAAATAATTGAGATTTACAGAGATGTGATGCTCGACTCTTCGAAGGAACCTTTAACCCAATCTCTCGCTAGCCCTTCATAAAATCATCACAAGATTGCTAATAAAAAGAATTACTTAATTTAATTCAATAAACTAAGACAGAGTTCAAGAAGGTTTCTGCTTTGTTGAATTCATTAAAAGTAGTGTTTCAATAAACAAAAGTTAATCAAAGCATAAACAGAGATTATACTAAAACAATACCTCAATCTGAATCGGTGAATCTTGTGAAGCAGCGTCCTCCTTCTCACAAGATTCCCCAAACGAAAGCTAGAGGCTGATACTCAAAGCGTACTTTATTCATCCGTCCAAAATATCATATTAACTGAATGGAATATCGCCCCTCGGTTTCTTCAATACATAAAACTTGCATCCCTCAAATGATGATTTCCTATTATTTAAAGAGGGAACCCCTTCGATGCAATAAATTACAATGTGTATCTAGGTCCTATCCCTAGTCGGATCTACCAGAACAGGATGTCCTAGTCTCATGCAACGCACTATTACGGTGAGTTGAATGAGGTATTGTTGTTAAGGCTGGTGTAACAACTTCTTCTCGCTGTTGCTGATGTTGTTTCAGCATCGCGAATTGCCGTTTTGCCACGGAATTGGCAGCCTTGATCAGGTCGGCATTCTGTGTAGGAGCCATCACAGGAGGATTTTTGACCGTACTGACCAGAATCTGCCTTTGTAAGGTTTCAAAATGATCGCCGGGTCCCGGCGTTTCCTCTGCTTCAAGATTCCGCAACTCTAGATCTCGGTGTTTCAGGATTTCCAACCCGACGTATGGATACCAGAGCCAAAGATCGCGACCCTAACCGGTAGCAGCCTCTTTATTCTTTAAAGATCGGGTCCCGTATTTCAAGAACAAGGACCTTGGACAGCTCGTTTCAAGAATAGGCCTCAAGTGCTAATCACAGCTGGAACACTTAAGCATTTTAATCAAATGGTCAAGCAATTTGAGTGCGATGTAAAATTATGCAAAACAGATTAAACGTATAGTAATGAGAAGGGACGTTGTATACCTTTGGAATGATCAGATAAAGTGATAGTATGAGTTTAAATATGGGTGATCAAGAGTATAATAGTGGCAAAAAGTATAGGCAAAAAGGTACATTGTGTGCTCCTAACACATACTTAAAAGGACAAAGGGATGCAGACTCAATATGAAGTGAGTAATTTCTCCAGAGTAACTTTTCTCTCAAATTTGAATTCTTCTCTTCTTTTCCACAGCTTGGATATGGCCCATTTATAGCCTTCAAATGGAACTAAAGGGTTGAGTCGGAACGTTTCCAGTATATGGAAGGTCGAGGATCATGGATCTTGTGACATGACATGGAAACCTGACACCATTTTTTTAATTTTGAACACAAACCTCGATGTACGCGTGTTGTAATGGTGCAACCTGTGTATATGTTTGTTGTATATCTATTAGGGCGTGTATATGTGGAAAAATACAATTTTTAGCTATGGGAACTACAAAAAGGGACTTCAAGTCTGCATAGGGAAATGGAAAATTCCTTATGAGCAAGTTTTCATAGGGTGAGGAAAATCTTGCTATAACAGATGCCCCCCAATGTGTGAGGTCAAAGGAGTATCTCCGATGGCCGAAATATATTATAATTCTGAGAAGTGGAGTAATGGAGACCCATCTGGACGAACTAGTTGCTCATAAGAATATTACAATCCATACTAACTTTGTGCACATGTCTGCCAATTTGAATTACACTGCAGATCCATGTGGAAATATACCAAATAGTTGTTCATGGCCATGAATATGCATTACAAGAGTAGATACATGCCATAGGTTGTCATAGTCACGAACAAGGCCCAGTGAAAACCAGTCTCAAAATCAATCTGAATATATCTATATACAATGGAGTACAATCTGATCTCCCATGATCACTGAAGTCATATAGGTACTAGTCGAATGAATGATAACAACAACTCAGGAAAGTTGTGACTATAAACTGATGTTTTCAAGTCTTCTACAGGATCTACCAAAGGTGCAAGTCTACATCATGTGAATAAAGGAGTTGATTTTGAACACAATGAGACTTCATTTGATTACCAGTCATTAAGGTATTGTTAGCGACATTTCTTGTCCTAGGCACAAGGGACCCAGGTCTGCAGTATGAACGGGAAACTCCCAAGCGCAGCAGCAGAAGGATCTCTTCTCCGGTTACGAGTCAAGCGAGCGGGCAAGGTTTTGCTACCGGCAGACGAGGTCTATCCACGAAGCAGATCAATGGTCATCGGGATATCGGGGCTACCAAGTTACCTGATATATAGTGTAAGAGAAAGCACCTATATTTTAAAGCTAATTCTGGGTCATCCGATCCATTCACGCATGGCACAAGATCTGGTCACATCAGCATATTAGCATTCGGGAGTTCGAGGGGTAAAATTCCCTCGTCATTTCACATCTCGAAACCCCGAACCCCGAAATGTCGATAAGCGCCCTTCAAATCCCGGCCCATGGTCCTAGTACCAGGACACATCAAGCAATCCTGAGAACGAGTGTGGACCCCTGTTAAGCGGAGAATGCTACCTCGGCCAGTCATCTTAAGGACACGCGGCGCGCATCCGTGCCATTTCGGCATTCGGGAGTTCGTGGAGTGAAGGTTTTATGTCTTCGAACATTGCGAAACCCTGAACCCCGACAGTGCCGAAAACACCGAAGCTAGGGCCCACGACAGCCGTCCATCCATCGATGAAACTCGGGCGCATTGGACTTAAAGGGGGGAAAAATTCAAAGGAATGGGTTAAAGACCCACTTGTCCTAAGTTCGAGATGAAAATGCATCTATGTTTAAATAGAAATCAGATCTGGACGGCAAGGATTAGAGCGCCCAAATCAACGACGCACATTGGATTCCAGAGCCCCCCCGCCTTTCTACCTTTAAGCAGAGGGGGGGGGGGTTTGGAATCGGGGGTGCACCTCTTCAACGACTGCGATTAGAGCACCCGGATCAACGACGCACAAGGTGATTCCGGACCCCCCCCGCCTTTCTACCTTTAAGCGGAGGGGGGGGTCTGGAATCGAGGACGCATCTCTCCGACGGCTGTGATTAGAGTGCCCGGATCAGCAGCGCACATTGTATTCTGGAGCCTTCTGTCTTTCTGCATTTAAGCAATGTGGGCCCCTTTCCTGTCGTGTCATCTTTTGTACCATCCTTCCCCTTGCCATTTGTTCTCCTCCTGGCCGTGCGATGAGGCTTGCTCCCTTTGGCCCTTCCTCATCCTCCGACGCATGTCTACCTCCCCTTTTCTGGTCCAGGTGGTCCCTCCCCCCATCTCATCATCCACTCTCCCTCTGCCATGTGTCTTCCCCTGTAACCTCTCTCACACCTCATCACTTCATACCTCACCATCATAGTGTTGGTGCCACCACTCCCGTTATGCGCCCCATCCTTCGCGCTGGCCTCCACGCCTATTCATCAGGTCGTTCAGCTAATCCAGGTGGCAGCGCGAAGGGCCTTCCACATCGCAGAGGTGCTGAGTTGAGCGGGCCATCCTCAATCCCAATGAAGCAGTTATTGAAGCAGTTGGTGGTGGTTAGACATCGCCTCCGCCATAATGGGAAAGTCCGACGATGAATTAAAGACACGTCGATTCGCCCATTGAACTGTCAGGAGTTCGATTGCGTCTACCATAGGTGCACGATCATTCAGAGACTGCAGGTGTAGATTGTCAGAAGCCATGCAGACACAAAATTTTAATGCAACGTCTCGATTTTGTTGTTGTTGTTGTTTCGAGTATATGTAGGCATTTTCGCCATTTTTGTATCTATCGATGGTTGAGCAGAGCTCTCGGTTGTAAAGATTTAACGAAGCACTGTTATCTTCAGTTATGTATGAACTCTTGAGACTTCTTGCCTTATGAATATCAGTTTCTTTCATGTCTTTGTTAAAATTGTGTTAGAGCAACTCGGAATTGGAGAATCCAGTCGAGTTGAAGTTGTTATAGGATGATGTATAATTTGATCACTGTGACAGTCACGTTGTCTCTAATCAGTTCTTGTGATTTTCCTAACGCTGAATGACTTGGAATTGGAGGATCCAGTCAAGTCCCTTTTTCAGTATCTCGAAGCCCTGAACCCAAGGATCTCGCATTCGGGGTTTTTTCTTCTACAAATTGTTGAAAGCCTGTTGCCCGAAGTAGTTTGTTCACTCTTCTTATCAAGTCTTCCACCTGTTCACCCTTTAATCAACCCACCGATTGAAGTTAGATCAAGACCTCCTTTGTTTCTTACATGTCGGACCCAGTCTCTGAGTTAGAGTGATATCTCCCTGATTCTCTGTCCATTTGATCACCCATTAAAAACCACCATGACATAAAAACTGATGGGCCTTGGTCTCTGCTTCTGCAAGCAATCCAGGAGCGACTTCCAGCGCTAACAGGTATATCGTTAACAAATGTGAGACAACCTATCGATAATGAAAGAAGGTATCAAGGCATCGAATACATTCTTACAAGTGTGAGTAAAGGAGTTGAGGTCAAACACTTGAATAATCCATTGATCAGGAGACATTGATGTATTCACAATTTTCAATGGTGACAGAACTTGCCACTGATGACAGCAAACCTCTAGGTACTCATAGGACTCTAGGTCTCATTTCTAGAATAAATGGGTTGAATTCGATGGAAGGAGACCCACTGAAAGGAGAGCATTAAGGAATCTCTCATCATTCAACATGAGGTATGAAGCAGGATCTTGATGATTTGGAGGAATTCAAACGAAGAACATGTTCACGAATCAACGACCTTGTGCATATTTCACATGTACTAGATGAAAGCATTGCATGAAAAAGACCCTCTGAATAGCAACCAATAAGGAAAATTGTTGACAAATGAGAGGAAACCACCAATAAGGATAATGGCATCCAAGACACTGCATGAATCCCAATGTGTGAATAGATTTATTGTCGTCAAACACAAGGGAAACTCACCAGTCAGCGACCAATGAGGAAATGTTGATTGATGGATTCCAGGTTACCTACCCATAATGAAAGTAGGACCAGGGTGCACGTTATGACTACAACTTCATGTAACTCTGACACACACTGAGGGTATGATCGACATGCAAAGTCAAGAGTTCTGAGAAATGGATGACACATGATAATCAACATCCTTTGAACAAGAGCATGAGACATATGAACGACTCTGGCAGCATATCCTCAAATGATGAAACTTTGTGATGCAGGAGGCACCAATCAAACTCTACATAGGGACTGGAAGAGTAACCATCCAGGGGAGTAAACTCTAAGTAATGATTTCAAATTCCTAAGGTCATGCTAAACCCAAAATTTTGATGACAAGTGAACTCAAAAATTTGTGCTTTGTTCAAAGGTGACACAACTGCTACCAACATAAGATAATATTCTTTTCCCGCCCATATTTTTTTTTGTTTTCTCATAGTCAAATGAATGTTATGATACAGAGGAGGAAATGAGTGTCACTAGTAAGCAACTAGTTCCAACAGTGGAACACACCTATGCTCAATGCAAGGATGTACATGCAGGATATGGACACTCGAGGGAATGTTTCCTCTTTGGGTATAGGGTGTCAAGTTTCAAAGGATATAAACATGGCTCTTCTTGGTTGATGATGAAAACTATTGAGGTGATAGGATTATAATGCGAAAGCGAAAACCGACAATGGGCTCAATACTGCAAGCATGAGAATGAGATTCAATTACAATTTAACGCCAAAGAATGTCATTTTCGTAAATTTAGTCTACTTGGTTTGATAAAGGGTTAAACTTACACCAAATAGACGTCCTTTCAAATCCAATTTACGAGTGTGAAAGAGACAAGTTCATTCGACAATATTTTCACTTTTTGAGAGAGTCAGAAAAGAGATTAAACCAGACTCGTTAGGAGTCCCGTAGGTATAGGTCAGCATGCTTATGAGTAAGAAATGAGGTTCGAACACAAATTCATATATTATCTATAAGGGACTCTCGGTCCTATGGACAAAATCTTTGCATGGGCACCAAATGGAATAGAGGTTCTAACTAGGGAACCCATGTTTGGTAAGTCTCTACCATTCAATAACGACACTTCTATTTCTAGAAATAAGGTTATGTGTCACTACTAAATGGGTTCATACCTAAGGCATATGAATTGCAGTTATAGGATAATGAAAATGTGAAAAAAGGAGTGATGGTCTATCCTATATGTTGGTCAACAAAAATACATGTCAAAGTTACGAACGAGCGACATGGCGCTATAAACCGCAAGAATCCCTAGATAAAACCACCAAAACCAACTCCATCCACTGCATTATTAGTCCACTAGGCCAAAATATTAGCAAAAACTATGCAAAGTGGGTAATGATTTTCTATAAATAGTGAAAATAACCAATTTTACTATACCATTTGTAATTTTTACCCAAATAGTGAATTTTGGACCAAATTTCCCCCGAATTTCAACTGCGGATTGCGGGAGCTACGAGTGACGGAATTGACAACCGTCTAGACCAAGTAAGTCATCTTGTCCTTCTCTTCATTTCTAGTGGATTATTATTTGCAATTAGGTCTCCTTTTTTGAGTATATCAAAGCACAAATTAGAAACTAGTGTATATGCGGGTTGTAGATCATCGAGGCGCGTATACACATCCCTATACACAACTGTTATCAAAATGGATCGCATATATGTAGCCCTATATGTGACTGTGTAAGTTGCATCTCGCGTACAAGTCCGTGGGTTTGATTTTTAAAATTTTACTGACTCAAAAATTGATTTTAAACTTGCAGTATGGTGCTAGAGTGGAGAGAAAGAGAGCATTACGAGGTTGATGTTGCAGTGGATAGAGATCCAAGGGCCCAAATGGCATTAAGAAGATGTAGGTTGTATAAATTTTGGGCTCTCAAAGGCATGAGGGATCAAGTGAGATTGCTCCAGTTGTTGGTGAAATACTGGGATCCAGATACAAAGGCCTTCAACCTCGATGGGAAACCATTAAGGATTGAAGTTGAGGACATATACTTTATGATAGGATTGTCACGTCGGGGTGAGGTGGTGAAACTCAAATCCTGGGGAGTTGGGAGTGGCATGAATATAGAGGACTACATAGCCACTCATTGCATTGTAGGGATCAAGAAGGTAGGGATCCAACTCCTAATCAGAGCGATCAACAACCTGAGTCTCAAGATAATTGTCCTAGTGTTGACACGGATCACAGGGTCAGCCTCATTGCATCAGACATCAAGGAAAAGTATGTTCTACTCGGTGGAGTGCTTGCGACCCATGGTTTACGACTGGTGCACTTCACTGCTAGCCAACATGAAGGGCCAGCTAACAGACTACAAACATGGTAGAAAGAGTAACTTTGCATTCATGTCTATCCTATGTAGTTTTTTCTTTGAGTAGGTTCCAGGCTTGGCCCTAGAGTTGATATTTTTCTGCATGGACCTCACGATCCATCCATGGCAAAGTGGACTGAGGTGATGAGGCAGTTGGGGGGTGGTAGGGTACCAACACCCTCCAACGACGAGTTTTTCTTCTAATGGTGTCGATAGGTGATAGCTCTAGAGGAATACCCTTATGCAGGGATCGAATTCAGAGGAGATCTGGACATGCCATTACCACCAAGTTCCACCTACAAAGGCATAGCTATACAAAAAAAAATTGAATATTTCATTTTTTTGTATTTTTTTAGAGGAAAACAAAAAAAAAAATTGGATGATGTCAAGTAGTGATTAAAACATGTATGTTACACAGATGTGGGTCTGTGACGACCAAACAGACTTCCACGACACCAACGGAGGCACCAAGGAGATGAGCCAGTGGGAGGAGACGTTGAGAGAGTGATTCAAAACGTGCAGGGAAGCTGTCTCATTTGACGCAAAGAATTCTCATGGTTTAGGTAGAGGATCTGTCGAAGGCGATGTAGTGGCAGGTGGTAGGTGTTCCCCATGCTTGGGTGTGACTCTTCCAGCGTCTCGTAAATGTCGTACTATGCTATCATGACACACATTCGGCACCACAGGTGTAGATGTTGTTATTATTGTATTGATCGGTCGTATATATATTTTGAGGGTGTAAGCCCCAATTTTGTACTATAACACCATATTTTTTGGAGAGATGAAATATATAAAAAATCATTGGTCTTTGGCTTTACTTATATTACAATGTGTACATTGGTGAATGTATTTTCTCTGCGTTATTTATGTGACAAGTGCCAATCTAAAACATAATTAGTGTATGCATCGGATACATGATTAGAAATTCTAGGTATGTGATGATAAGTAATAAAATCAAAATGTCGTTCCAAAAGTCGTACCTGTAGGAATCATCGGAGTAGATTAGGATCTCACACACAGTAACTGCCATTCAAATGACATACTACTAACTGGGAGTCCAAGAGAACTTCTAAAGAATGGATACCATGTGAAATGGCATCACGTAAAATATTTATAACAATGTTATAATCGACCACATAATTCGTTGATGGCCCTAGGAAAATGCCACCTGAAGACACCAGTCGACCCTCGAGTGAGTAAACAACCCAAGTAGTGGAAGCCAAGTTCCGTGTATGATGACTGACCCCATCTTCGAATCCTAAGTAGACCGAAGAATCCGTTGACATCTTCCAACCAATGGAAAACTCGATAAGCAAGATGAAGACGAAAAAGGAGAAAATATATATACACTAAAATGCATCAGTATACAAAGAGTTACGCCCAAGCTCGGGGCTCAAGTGTGGTATATTTTCAATTAGATCCCATTCTTGGGCTCAGCCAGCATATTCCCTTCATAATATTCTAATTCTTAGGCTCATTTTTCTAAGACACGTCGCACGATATAAGGACCGTAACACATGGGGTTGAACTTTACTTCCCCCAGTGATTCTTTGGCTTGGTCATACAAGAGGACCAAGTCACCCTCAACGTAGTGCCAAGGATAGACAAACTTATCATATTGGACCTTGACACGTCATTTGTTCACTTCAATAGTCGTAGAGGCATCTCGACGCTTCTTGTCTAAACTCTCTAAGTGTACGAGGCATTGTTTGAGATCAGAAGTGTCAGGTAGGAGCGTAACCTCCAATCTAAGAGAATGGATTTCACATTCAATAGGTAGGATCGACTCCACACCGTGTACTAACTGGAAAGGAGAGAAACCGTTGGAAGTCTTAAACTAGGTTCGGTATGCCCAAAGCACAGGGTAAAGCAAGATATGCCAGTCAGACTTGCTCTAGCTGACAGTTTTCTGCAAAATGGTCTTGAGAGAATTGTTTACGGCCTACATTTGTCCATTTTCCTAGGGGTAGTAAGGGGAAGAATTTCCATGTTTAAACCCCAGTTTCGATGCTAATTCTTTTATCATTTATTTTTGAAAGTGAGTGCCATGATCAGTGACAATCTCACTCGGGATTCTGAACCTGGCTATAATTTGATTAAACATGAAAAATGCAATAGTCTTACCATCGGATTTAACTGTAGGCATGACCTCATCCCACTTAGTAAAATAGTCTATGGCCACGATAATATGTTGATGCCCCCCATTCGAAGTTGGTTTGCAATCCACAAAATTCACCCCCACTTGGTGAAGGGACTGACGGTAATGA
Source organism: Picea sitchensis (assembly GCA_010110895.2). Lineage (NCBI taxonomy): Eukaryota > Viridiplantae > Streptophyta > Pinopsida > Pinales > Pinaceae > Picea > Picea sitchensis. The sequence continues at coordinate 124,203 of SNQJ01S0017324.1, forward strand.
TCAGGTGAAGAGGGGCTAGATGCGAGCCCATATTTCGAGTGAACATCTGGCAGGGGTGACACTTCTTGACCTCCTCGACACAATATTTAAAAATAGACGGCCAAAAATAATCGGCTCACAATATTTTCTGGGTTGTCGCAAGCCTGAATAGATGACCACCACAAGCCCCACTGTGACATTCATTAAGGACAGACTCAACTTCTTCATGAGTCAATCAAGGACACAATATATTATCTACTCCTCAGTGATACAAAGTGTCGACGATGATAAGGTATTTCTTAGATTGATATTGTATACGTCGTCGATCATCTCTCGAAATATGCTAAGGGAACTTCAAGGTTTGAAGATAGATCAATATATGTCCATACTAGAGTTCTAACGACGAGACAAGGAAAATGTGTTCATCCTCAAATGAATCAACATGAATAACATCCTCATCTAAATGAGGGAAGTCCAATATTAACTCGACAAAGACTAGTGATTTCTTGGATTTCGTCGAAGAAAAATCGAGATCAAACTCTTGCAAGATGACAATCCATTTATTATATTTCCCCCCTATGATACGCCTAGTAAGGACGTATTGAAATGGATTTACATCAACAACCACAATAGTTTTGCAAAGAAATATAAAGTGTCGTAATCGTTGAACTATGTGAATGACAGCCAAAGCTAGCTTCTCAACATGAGAATACTTGAGTTCAGGGTCGACTAAGTTTCGACTAAGATAGTAAACGAGGTGCTCATGAAGGTCATCATCCTCCTAAACCAAACCCATACCAATCATCTCTTCAGACGCAGCGATATAAAGCAAGTAATCTCTACTGTAGTCCGGAGACTTCAGCAGAGGCGTCGACACCAAGGATTTATTCATAGCATCGAAGGACTCATGGGCTCGCTCATCCCATATAAAAAGAGTTTCCTTCTTCAAGAGACGCATGAGACCCTTAGTAATATTGGCATAGTTTATTATAAACCGACATAAAATGTTAGCTTTCCTCTGTAAACCTTGAAGTTGATGAATAGTGCACAGGGGAGGAAATCAAAGTATTGCCTCAACCTTTAAAGGATCCACCGTGATCCCAGTCTCAGAGACTAAGAATCCTAGAAGACGACTTGACCTAACACAAAAGATGCACTTATGAGCATTCAAACGAATGTGATAATAGTGACATCTTTAAAAAACTAGTCGAAGATGGGTAGAGTGATGCACTCTTTTGCGAGAGTGAGAAACGAGATCATCGAGATATGATTCAACTATATTCTTGAGATCATGAAACGCGAAGGTCATGGCTCATTGGAAGGTCGCTTCGGCATTTTTAAGGATGAAAGGCATCTTTTGGTATGCGAAAGTACCCCAAGGAAAAATAAATGATGTCTTATGTTGATCCTATGGTTTAATATAAATTTGGTTGTATCCTAAAAATCCGTCCATAAAAGAAAATACATCGCTTGTCACACACTCATCGAGAATCTGATCAATGAAGGGTGTTGGGAAGTTGTCTTTAGGACAAGCCTTATTCAGGTCTCTAAAATTCATGCATACATGGATGGTTCCTTGCTTCTTATTCACAGGAATGGGATTGGATACCCATTCAGTCAAGGGAACTGGGTAGATAAAGCCAGCATTAAGAAGTTTCTCCACCTTTGCCTTAATAGCAGGGGCCTTCCTAGGATTGACAACTCTAAGTCATTGTCAAACAAGTTTAGCATATGGGTAGGTTTTAATCTCATGTTCGACAATTTGAAGGTCGATTCTTGGCATCTCTTCATATGACAAAGCGAATACATCACAGAATTCTTTGAAGAGATCGGTGTAGATCATAATTTCTTCCGGTGAGCAATCTGCACCGATATATACATTTTCAACCTTACCAGGAATACAAGATATATCGATCATGATGGTAGGAGAGATACTCGTCATGTTTCCTTCAGCATAAATTTCATGTGTATCAAGTGGAAATACATCGTGACCGACTATCTCTCTCAAGGTAGATATAAAATCGTCTTGTTCAATTCTAGCAAGATCTGAGAGGAAATAACAGCGATGGTGCATATCATCCCATGGCCTATCAGAACCATTCATGTCCTCTACGATTTCTTCATCCGAGGGTAAAGTATCATCGAGGCAGTCATGTGAGCAAGATGGTGAAGTGGCCCATACAGGCTTAAGAATAGTATCCTCCTCGTCCGTCTATGAGACAACAGGATCTGGGTCGGTAGAAGAGTCAAGAAAATCCTGATACGTTATCTCTACTGACGACAGTTGCATAGCCATTCCAGTATGTGACTTACCTTCACAAGACACATTCAAGGAAGGTAGGGTCCAAGGATCGTTAAAATACAAAGTGCGGATAAGAACGAACCTCATTGATGAAGCAACCTACTGGACATGGAATAGATATGATGAATTGGTGCCACGAAATCAAAGGTACCCATAAGGGATGAATACATTCTGACACCAATATTTTCAGTTGTCGACTGAGAATTGTCAATCAAGGGGATCGACAGTCCAACTGATGCATTGGGGATAGTGTATGCAAAGGAAAATTGGTTGATCATCATGATCTTCCCATCATGAGGAAACCATAGAGTACAGAAGATGGACGATATGACTACAATCATAGCATAAGTCCACTTACGTCCTAGTAACAAGTTATATTCAAGGGGTGCATCAACCACCTCGACATCCACCTCCACCTTCTTCCCGCCTAACTGGACCGTGAAGGCAGGAAGAATATCGTGGGGACAGAAAGAATGACCGTCAAATGTGGTCAACATGGTTGGAGATTGAGAGAGGGTCGAAGAGCCAATGACTTTCCAATAGGTTAAGGACATCACGCATTTTGCAGTGCCTCCATCAATAACAATATGTTTGATGGTATACTTTGAGTAATCCACATGGATTTGGAATGCCACATGGTAAGGTAAGCCAAGCTTCACATCCGTGATGTCAAAATTGATAACCTTAGAGCCACAAGGGTCTAGAGCTCCTAACATAGATAAAAATACATTTATCTATGAAGGACACGTCTGGAGTACCTCCAAATTTGACATCGTGCAAGGGATTTGACCCATATCCTCAACAATAGAGTAATTATAGGTGGTTCTAGAATTATGGTTGTGGCTAGAGCGCTTGAGTACTCCTTTCAGAATACGAGGCAGAGGCTCTAGTTTTTCGATCTATAAGGCATCTCTGGAGGAGGGGGAGACTCTAGACCAGGTACAGTCTATGAAGAATTGTAATCGTGAGACCGAGTGGCTACATTAACCTGATACGTGACCATATTGATGCATAGATGGTCACAGTCCTACGTCGATGGGTTTTGACTTCCACTCACCGCATTTCTAGCATTAGAGGATCTCGATGCCATGTGTTGATTATGTGGAAAAGGATTAGTCAACACAACGGGCGGTAGAGATAAAAGCCTCGCAGCTTCCGCAAGCTTGGGGCACAAGTGGGTAAGGCGATCATTCGTACAAAGCTTACAAGGAAACTTCACCTTTAGCCTTTCTTTCTTTCCATCACTAGCATTATTATTTGACTTCTCATTATTAACATTGTCCTTGGGTTTATTATTATTATTCCTCCCACCCTTACGATTCTTACCACATCCTTTCTTTTTATCTCCTTCTGGTTGTTGGTTACCATTCGGGTTGGTCGACTATTGCACAAAATGTACATCTGTCGAATGAGTGGGAGTGGAGGACACATACAAAGCTTTCCCTCCTACAGACTAGTTTAGAGACAACTCTTTCAACTGGCTTGTCACCATGTCTACATATTTCACATTTGTGGAGCCTACAATACCATCGGCATGAGGCCTGGGCTTTTTTCTAGGGTCATAGCTTCACCTCGGTGCATCTGGAAGAATTTTGTATAACATCCCAGACTGAGCATATATAATATCTAACTGTTGGGATTTAAAAATCACTTTTTCCTCATATGTAACTCTGGATGTGAAAACATCCTTTGAAATATAAGGTTATAAAGACTTAAGGAACCATTCCAAAAGGAATTTTGGAATTATGTAGGCCTTGATCAACCTCTTTCGTCTATGCCACTCTTGGATGTGATCTAAGATACGTGTGGCTTTGTCCTGAAAGAAGGCCGACAAAAGTTCTATTCTGGCATCGTAACGAACCGACAATTGGAAGTGGTTGAGGAAAACTAAAACCATATGATTAGAATTCCTGTACATCCCCCCTGGTATCTCTATGTACCATTTCGTTGCAGCCCTTGTGAGGGTGCATTGAAACAATATTAAACGAATAGAATCGACGTTAAGGTAATTAGAAGACCACCAAATATGAAAAGTAGTGACGTGATCACCAGGATACTCACCAGTCTTGCCTTTGAATTTCATAATATCCAAAATAATCTTGGTGGGGATAGGGGGCCATGTTGGGTCATGACGCATAGGGTCATTCATTAATCTAGACAAGTTTGGCAGATTGAGCATGGCCAGAAAAGGGAGATGGGGTTGCGGCATCTCATCCCAAGCTCCCGGGAAAGATTGTTGTTGGGGAATTGCAGTCGATCCAGGGTTCTGGTATGCACCATTGCCATGTCTAGGATTTTAAAAACCCCCTCTGAACCGATTCATAAGGGGTTGGTTGGGAACCATTCCAGTAGGAATGTTATGATGAGGATTGTAAATATTGCCCCCAGTCGGAGTAGCTCTAGATTGGGGGTTTCCAAAGGTGTGAAAATGACCTCCTCCAGGTGTGAATCGAAATATAGAGGTGTATTCGTCATGCCAAACGTGTTTGTCAGAATAGGCGTGGAGGGGGTAGGTGTAATGGATAGAACATAAGCAATAGCTTGTCCACCAGGTTTACCACTCCATCTAGGAGCATTAAGACCAGGATTAGACCCGAGGTGAAAAGGAGGAAGGATTCCAACCATAGGAGTCATTTCTGGGATATGAGCACCACCAAATGAGAATCGAGTATGCGGAGGAGCCATGCCCCCATGTCCAATACTAGTATTTGGATTAGATGTTGGGATGGAGGATGAAAATTGCGATGTGAAATTCGGCATACCATGAGAAAAATGGCTAGAGGTCGTAGGGATGGACTAAGTATTGTAGCTCGGTGAGTGACAAAGAAACCCAAAAGGGTTCGTGAATATAGGTTGAGTATTCACTATAGGCCAGAAAAGAGTGATGATGGGAACCTTCAGGACTACAACCATTGTGGTTGAAGGTGTCAAAGGAGTACCGTTAACTATAGTGGGTACAGGAGTCGAAGGACTCTTAGTATCTTTCGGACTTGACTCAGTACTCATCCTTGTATGATCACAAGTATGGAAGGTGGAGGTGTGTGTACCACGTTTGATAACTTTACGCCTTTTAGAAGGAAAAGACTCAAGATGTAGTGGTAGTCTTAACAAACGATGAGACCTGCGAGGAAGATGGTATGGCTCCAGGATGACTCAAGACTTGAGATAAAAAAACAAATCCTAAGGCAAACTAATAATCAAAGAGCACACCAAAATAAACAAAAGGCCAATATGCACACAAACAACATAAAGTGGTTGAAAGGGGCCTCCCTCCCTAAAGTAGGTATGTCTCGCCCAAGAGGGGCCTGAGACTCCCTGCAAAAGATCAGAGGTATCAAAATCAGTTATAAGGGCCCTCGTGGGGTTAACAATGAGTCGGTCAAATACCCCCGGAGAGGTAATCCTCCATAAAGTTTGTGTGTTTTCTAACCCTTATCTGACCCAGAGTACCTGCAGAATAACCATTGTAAGTAACCTATGCGGTACCTATGTCAAGCAACTAAGCCACCATAATATAACTGATGCACGGGTGAACAATCGTAAGTCAGGTCTACCATATGGGCAGGGTATCAAAGCCTGAAATATTGAAAGCACCGCCTCTCACAGAGGTAAAGGTACTAGAAAGACCCCCATATATGAACAGATCCCCAGAAATATCTCTAACGCTAAGAAGGTATTGGGGGGATATCCCCTCAACCAAATTCATGTGACCTCATGCTTAAATCTGGTGTAAGCGGATCCTCCTGACATCACCAACTATACAATGGATTTCACCACTCCCTTAGTCAGAAACATATGTTGAATTTAATATCATTGGAGAAGTTTACTCACAAAATCCTATTCCAAGGCCCTAAATCCTAAGCTAGTTTGTGCACCTAAAAAATAAAATCGTTTCTAATCAATTTTAAATTTATCAGCATTACTTTTAGTGGCTTTTCTTACTCAAAAAGGTGCAGTCGTGAAACTGATGATGTTATGAATCAACAAGTAAAATAAATGAATATGAATAAAATGCAAATTTCTAACTTCAATTCCCAATAAATGATAAGATTTTTCAATTCCCAATAAATTATAAGATTTTCAAAATGAAACTTTCAATTTAATTCTGCAATTTCAAATAAGATGCAATCTTTCCATACATGTATTAAGATCAATGTTAAGAACCCAAAATATCAAATGCCAACAATGCAAAATGTATATTTTTTGTATTTTCAATATAAAAGAACGAAAATGCAAGGACTGAATAACATCTTGATATAAAGACCCTATTGTATGTAAACATAGACAAACCAAGTAGAATATCAAGACGCAAACACCCATCCCAAGATGCAAGGAAAATCAATGAAAAGGATGATGAGAAAGAAAAACCACCTGAAAATTCAACCAAAGAAAGGTTTCATATCACTCTGTAGGCACTTAACAGTCATGACAGAGACCTAAGAAGACTTAGCAACCATAAAAACTTACCCAACAAATATCAAACTCAACAATCAAGCAAACAAGGATGATGTATGCGATTGTTCAGGAGAAAACCACATATATAAGCTTCCTAGAGAACGACGGCTCGTGTATGTACACGACTATCAGGAAAAAAACTATGTATATGTGTTGAAACACTGTCAGGTTAAGGATAAGGCTAAGAAACTGACGCAGTCTCGCTCGCAAGCACGTCCTCTCACAGGATCTTTATTTCCTCTACTGGCCCGAAGAACTCTAACTCTCTTCTATTTCCCTATCGGGAAATCTGCACCCACAGCAACTCTCACGCGATCCCCTTTTTCCACTCAGGAGATCGAAACTCACAACTTCGCGAGATTAAAGGTCGGGCGTCGGATCCTCAAATCTCTGAGACCCGACAATAGTCAACGCTGGCCTTTCCCTATCGGGATTTCTTCTATCGCGATTTCGACACTCGCGATGTTGAGTAACTTGTATCCCCGACTCCCGATGCCCGATACGCCGAAACTCCGACATACGCGTGAGTTGACTATTCAACGGTCCTCCACTCTATTGGTATTTCGGGGTTCGCAATATCACAAATCCTGCTGTAATTATTTTGGGACTTCTCGCCACGAAACCCCGATGAGGTGTGCCACCTGTCCACTCGGTTTCTCCGCCTTGGCCCCACACTATTCCCTTTAGTTATTAGGATATCGTGTATCGCTATTTCGCGATTCCCGTTGTCAAGTTATGGAGTTTCAACCCACGAAACCCCGATATACGAACTCACGAGTGAATCCAACGGTCCTCATGACTCGGATCTACGGTCCTATCCCTCCTGAGCTTTGAATCCTGTGAAATACTCTGTCGTATCTCTCTTGCACCTCTGCGAGATCCAACGGATCATGGAGATTCGCAGTTTCTCCTCAGAGAACTCCGTCCGTCCGTTCCTCCTGATGAAATCTGCGAATAGACTAAGTGTTCCTCTCCACAAAACTCATTCACCTGCACGCAAACCTGTGACGCCTGCTTGGACACTCCACGACACAAACTCCCTGTGCTTCCCTTGGTGATTACTCGAAGTTCCTATGCCTCCTGAGCTTTACCAACTCTGAGTCCTTTAGAAAACCTTGCACGCACTCCTTGCGGCAGACATTCAACAACTTCCAAGTGTTGAATCCTTTCGACCCTGCTCACACCTGTAGCAGAAATCTTTAAACACTTCTCTCAGATTTGCAACTCTGAGAATTAGCTTGGCCTGCGCACTCCTTGCATGTCTCCTGTGCCCAACTGCACCTTTAGCATAAATAAGAACCAAAGCTACCCTATCTGAACCCTTTGTCAACGCACTCCTTGCGGACACTTCGACTGCACTCCTTGCAGGAATCTCTGGCTCAGATAGAGAAACAATTGAAACTCATTCCTACTTCCTCTCAGACTTCAAACTCAAAACATGAAATCATACACACAGTATATAAAGAAAATGTATAACAGGAAGCAAACATTCATGAGCATATCATTCAGCATCAATACACAGAGAACAACACAAAACCATGAATCTAAATCAATCTTTTCTATTAATCCAAATATCTGTACATGGGTGTTCTTACACAACTCTCTGCATGCTCTTCTCTTCTATGCTCTTCCAATAATGTTACAATACACAATGAGGGTGTCTATATCCCGTTTCCCTCTTGCACTCTAAAACTGTCTATTCTAGAATTAAATTCTATCTACCTGCATTAACTACTTTAAATGCCTTCTACCTACTAAGGACGAGAGCTAATGTCTCAAGGTCCAACTACAATCTTCAAGTGCGCTTCATTAAATTGCCACATTTATGTTTGCGCAACAACTTCAAGAAACTTTCAAAATTTGTGTTGGTGCTTGTCCAGCTGTCTTCCGCTTCCGCACTGGCTCGCTTGATGTGTTGGCGATGCTCCTGCATCAGAAACTCATACTCAAAATGAACATAGGTTGTCAAGCAATCATATGACAAGAAAGTCAAGATAAATGAGAGCAATCAAAGGAGAAAAACACTCCAAACCCCAAAAAGAAGATTATTTCCCCAGTATGGTCGTCGATTATCTTACGAGGAAAATCAAGTAGAATATCAAGTAGAATATAAACATAGACATAGACTTAGACAAACCAAGTAGAACATCAAGACACAGACACCCATCCCAAGATGCAAGGAAAATCAATGAAAAGTATGATGAGAATAAAAAACCACCCGAAAATTCAACCAAAGAAAGGTTTCATATCACTCTGTGGGCACTTAACAGTCATGACAGATACCTAAGAATACTTAGCAACCATAAAAACTTACCCAACAAATATCAAACTCAACAATCAAACAAACAAGGATGATGTACACGATTGTTCAGGAGAAAACCACATATATAAGCTTCCTACAGAACGACAGATCGCGTATGTACGCGACTATCAGGAAAAAAACTATGTATATGTGTTGAAACACTGCCAAGTTAAGGATAAGGCCAAGAAAATCAAACTCAAAATGAACATAGGTTTTCAAGCAATCATAAGACAAGAAACTCAAGATAAATGAGAGAAATCAAAGGAGAAAAACACTCCAAACCCCAAAAAGAAGATTATTTCCCTAGTATGGTCATCGATTATGTTACGAGGAAAATCACTCTATGGCATGGGGTAAACCACAACAGACGGAAATGACTACAAAAATCAACTCTAATCTCAAGTATTCTATATAAACAAACATGCTAAAAAGACATGATAAAGAGCCTACCTCGTCCAGACATTCGATGAAGTCCATCGTTGAGCACTTGACTCAAAGAAATACACCTACAACTTGTCCTCAACAACCAAGATACGCAAGCATATGGTGATAATATATAAATTTAGCACATATAATAGCATAATCCATCAATATTCATAACAAATATTCCCATGGAATAACAATTCAAATACTTTCAAGACGTTAATTGGACAAGAAAAGAGTATGTCTATTAAAATGTAATCAACATAAGTATATGAATAAAAAACTTATGTGTCGTCACGTTCAGAACCGAGAAACTAAGTCCCTTCCAACTGGGCCTCCACCACTTCATTCCTCCACCAAAGGCAAGCTCATATAAGAGAGACAATAAGGTTCTCTATCAAATAGGGAAGAGCTTGGGCGCTGAACAATGTGTTCAAACTTAAAAGGACAAAGGGATGCAGACTCAATATGAAGTGAATAATTTCTCTAGAGTAACTTTTCTCTCAAAGTTGAATTCTTCTCCTCTTTTCCACAGCTTGGATATGGCCCATTTATAACCTTCAAATGGAATTGAAGGGCCGATTTAGAATGTTTCTAGTATATGGAAGGTCAAGGATCATGGATCTCATGACTTGACATGGAAACCCGACACCATTTTTTAATTTTGAGCACAAAACCTGATGTACGTGGGATGTAATGGTGCAACCTGCGTATATGCTTGTTGTATAGTTGTTAGGGAGCATATATGTGGAAAAATACAATTTTTATCTCTGGGAACTGCAAAAAGGGACTTCAAGTCTGCATAGGGAAATGGAAAAGGCCTTCTGAGAGAGTTTTCATAGGGTGAGGAAAATCTTGCTATAAAAACTCTTGGGAAACAATCTCTCACTCTCTTTGTTGTTGGTTTCCCTTAGATTTCTCTCTCATTTATTCTTCCACATCCTCCTCTTCCTTGAATAGGACCAACTTAATGGAAATGACCTCCCCACTCTTGATCCTCAACCTATCCTCCCTATAGATAGTCTCGATCCTCTACCACTCCTTTAGTGCTCTGACCCACATCTCCTCCTTCGTAGGTGACTCAACTTTCTCCAAGATACCATTCTCGTCATCCATATCACCATAATAACTAGTGTCAATTTTCATGTAAATCACATACCTAGACCTCCTCTTCTTCACCTTGAGGGTATTATCGAATAGCTCTTTGATGTTGAGGAGGAATTTTCCAGCCGCACTTGTACAATTGATTGTTGGAAGATGACATGTTACAATATTCCAACAACTAATTGTGCAAGTGAGGCTACAAAATTCCTCCCTGATGTCAAATATCTATTCGATAAGACCCCAAAGGAAAAGAAGAGGAAGTCTAGGTATGCGATTTATAAGCAAATTGATGCCATTTATTATGGCGATAGGGATGAAGAGAATGTTATCTTGGAGAAACTCGAGCAGCCTGCGGAGAAGGAGATGCGGGTGGGAGTGATAAGGGAGTGGTAGAGGATCGAGTCTATCTAGAGGGATTCCAGGTTAACGATCAAGAGTGGGGAGGTCATTTCCATTAATTCGGTCCTATTCGAGGAAGAGTACGATGTGGAAAAATAATTGGGAGAGTAGGACAAGGGAAACCAACAATAGAGAATGTGAGAGTTTGTTTCCCATGTTACCTTTCCAGATGAGAAAGAGATTGAGCATCATGGTTGTGGAGAAGAAGAAGCATGAGATTCTTAGTAAGTACATGGGTGAGGATCTCATGGAGGGGCAGGTCGAGGCCAAGGCATTTCTCAATATTTAATGATAAGGCATACTAACAAAGTTTATGGATCATCAGTTGTTTTTTCAAATGTGCTTCTTAAATTCTATTAAATATATAATATGGATGTTAGGTCATTCTTGAGGTTGAAAAAATATTATAATTAATACATCTACCAGGTTACTTTATTGTTGAACATGAGAAAGGGGCATTAGGAAGCTCTGATTGTAGAGCTTGACAATCCTAATTATGCCAAAGTAGGGGCCAAGATGACGAACTTGGAAGGGAACAAAGTTGATGTGTTTGGTGCCATTGGAAAGGGCCCCAGTTATAGATACTTAGGGGCTACAAAATTCATCCCCATCCTAAAATAGCTATTTGATAAGCCGTCCCCCCGCAAGGTGAAGAAGAGGATTTGTAGGTATGCAATTTACAAGTGAATTGACACTAGTTCATATTATGGCTACAAGAATGATGAGGATGATATCTTGGAGAAAGTTGAGTGGCTCGTGGAGGAGGATATGTGAGGTAGAGCATTGAGGAAGTGGCGGCGAATTGAGTCCATGTGCTAAATTATGAGAGGCATCGAAGAGTGGCCTTTGTTTTTTCCTCCATAAAGCAAAACCTTCACAAAATTTAATTGTGGAGGTTTGCATATGTAGTTTGTGAATCAAATTATTTTTCTTCTAGATGTTGTTGTTGTTGATGTGCTCACCGTCGTCGTCGTATATGATTCACTTAAAATTCCTTTTAGGCACATATATATAGATAAAAAAAAATTAAAATATAAAACTCAAACATATAAAACTAATTTGTATTTATAAAAAATTGAATTTTTTTTTGTTTGCAAACAAAAGGTAAAAAAATGATCAATGTTATTACAAACATAATACACACCACTCCCAATTATCTATGTCAGACATAAGGCACCGAAAAATGGTCTGTTAAATAGTGCATCGGTTAAGAGTTTTTATACAAAACAACTTGTGATGCCATTTCACATATGAATTGTGTAACACATTGCAGTTGGTTCTATGGAATGCACCACTTTAACAAAATTTTCAACTGACAAACCAAGTAGTGTGCTTTGTTATATGAAAAGCATCGGTACTCTATGTTCCTTGGAGAACCAGATTTTTTTTAACGATGTGTTGTATTTTATGAAGAAACAGTAATGGGTGCATTTTAAAAAATGCACCACTATGATCATCTTTTAAATATTTCTCCCAGTGCAACTACATTAACAACACCGTGCGTTTTGGTGAATTTAACGCACCAACGTTCCATTTTTATCTTTTTCTTCATTGTTACCAGTGCGTTTGTCTTATAATGCATCGGTAACGGAGCATCCCAAAAAACGAACCAATATGGTAAATTATTATGTATTTTGTTTGCTATCTTGCAGTACATAGCATCAGTGCATTGTATGTATTTGACACACTACCAAGAAAAAAAATTGTATCAAAAATTGGGCAGTGCATTCGATTAATAAAACACACCAGTGCGTTAATCTCAATTGGTGCACTACCAAAGGATCTTAGAAGTGCTTACCATAAGACACACTACACTGCTAATTTGTGAAAATATGACCCCATGTCATACTCTTTACAACATCGGTGCGTTGTTTGGACCAAGGGGCACAAATAGGTTAAATTGTTTTATTGCAACTTAAGTGGTGTGATGTGTAAATATAAACACATCGGTGCTACTATGTTATTGGAGCACCAACATTTTGTTTAACAGTGCGTTATTTTATCGAGAGAACCAGTAAAGAGCCATCCATTGAGATGCCCCACTATGCCACTTCGCTCAATATTTTCCCAGTCGGGTTCTTTTAACAACACCGGTGCATTTGGTTAACATAAATGCACAGTCACCCCAAATTTTACGTAAAGTAAACTCAGTGGTGTGCTTTCGCTAATTCAATAGCGGTGCATCTTCTAGTATAACACAATTGCTTTTGTTGGCCCTATGGGCACCACTGCACTATATTTATTTATTGCAAATTAAGAGGTGTGATGTGTTACTTTGAATTCCATGGTGCTACCATATTATTGAAGCACTAACATTTTGTTTAGCAGTGTGTTTTGAAGCATAGAGCATCGGTTACAGGGCATCAAAGGAAACTCCATGCTATGCCAAATCAATCAATATTTGTCCTGGTGAGGTTCAGTTAATAACATCTGTTCATTTGTTTAAAATGGTTGGACCGTTGTGTTAAATTTTATGAGTTGTAAATTGAGCAGTGTGGTTGGTTAAATGGAACACAAAGGTGCTTATGTGTTTGAAAAGCATGGGCATGTTGTTTAGTGAGAATTGTATTTTATAATGCATTGGGTGTGAGGAATTTCAAACGATCCATCGGTTAAGTACGGTTAGAATAGATGTACCATTTGTGGTGATTACTATGAAATTAGCAAAGGATACACCACATTGGAGCAAGCCAAATCGTACAAGCGCACCACGCAAAATCGTTTTTTTTTTTTTGAAAAAAGTCCCAAATTTCAAACTAAATTCAAATTTTAATTCGATGAAAATGAAAATGGGAAGGTAATAAACAATTTACTTGGATTCTTATGTCCTGAGAAGTCATGGTTGCACCATTTAGAGGAAATGGAAATTCGTGTTAATTTCCAAAATTTAGAAATGTGTAGAATCTACTAGTGGAGCTATCCAACTCAGTGAGGAGCACCAAAAACATGGCGTCTTTGAAAATAGAGTGAGCACCAGTGATTGATTGAGAGTTTGGCAGCACAAGATGAGGCATCACATTGAAAATCAGTCCAGTAATTTTTTTTTATTTAACCTACCACAATGCTCCTGAGGATAGCTATATGCACCAGTTCATAATATTCAATGACACTGGTGTGCTTTGATCGGTGCTTGTTAATTTTGTTATAAATTATGACATTGCATTTGAACATATAAGAACTGGTGTGTTGTGTTTTAGGTGCGCACCAATGTGTATGTAACTTAAATGTCCACGGGTAAAAAAACCTCCACAAAAACCTCCGGTCACCCGCCTCGTCTAACAACCTCCACTATAAATAGTGACAATATGTCTGAACATTTAAGCATCGGTGAATTATGTTTTAGGTGCACACTAGTGCATATGAACCTTAAAGGAGCACCAATAAAAAAAACCTCTGCAAAAACCTTCGGCCACCTCCCCTCGCTAACAACCATCGCTATAAAAAACTAAGGGATAAATTTTTCGGGGAGGTTACATAAAAACATCCGCTAGAAAGTCCTCTCCTTATAGTGTTAGGAAAAGTTAAATTTTATGCAGAGAAAGTTATATGAAAAGGTTCACATTATACATAATCAAATGGACATTGTGTTAGATCTTCAAATGCACCTATTTTCCTAGAAAATTACAAGGGAGGAAGTGCAATTGAAATTTGACTCTATCAAAAGGTCGCAAGAGTATATCAAGATGTTTGATCTAGAAGTACCCTATTTAATTAAAGATGAAATTGTTTATATTGATTGTGTCTTGGATTGTTGGGAGAACCTAAGATAGGAAGCTTCTGAGAATATGGAAGCAAAAATTAATGGAGTTACCAAAACATGGCATATCCTTAGATCTAATCGATGATTTGTTTCAATAGGATCAGGTCAATAAAGTGTTGGAAGATAATATTTCTCATCAGATACATAGCTTACAATCTATTTTTGTGGTTACTATTAAGAAATTGAATGAGAATGTCGAGGTTCCTTCTAAAGATATTGTGAGGCTCAAATCCACTTTACCTAAAGTGAAAAATCTTATCAATAAGCTAAGAATGAACATTGCCTTACTCATGGTTCCACTCGATCAACAACGGTTTCCCCAAAATGAACATATTAACAATATTTTCAAATTTTCGAAAGCATATAATGGAAAAGATGAGTCCAAAGGACATACTTCAATTGATTCGATGGAAGTCCAAGAAACTAGTGAAAGTGAATTGATTTAGTTTCCTTTTATGCTTATATTTTTGTATAAATAAGATATATATGATGTAATAAGGGCCTTTTTCAGACTTGACTATATGAAAATACTTTCTTGTGTTTAATATGAGAATCATGTTGGCCACTTTTGAAAGAAATCAATTATGTGTATGTGTTACTACTTATACTTTTCTTGCTTTCATGTATGATTGAATTTTGGTGAGATTGGATATATAAGTTATTGACTAATTTTATGTTTTTTTGTCTCTTCTTCTTTTGATGGTGCAAACAAGATGCATATGAAATTATAGTTTATTGTATATGTGATAGGATAACCTTCTTTTACTATGAGCTATATGAGATGTTTGTGTGTATAATTCAATGAAATTTTTCAAGGTTATGGCTACATTCATTTCACTCCATTGAGTATCCATTACTTTGTTTGTTATTTCTCCCATGTAGAAACTTTAGTTTAGAATTTGCATTTGAATATTGAATATTTAGCTTTAGAAATTATTTTTTCTTTTAAAGTTCTTCATTTCATCCAATCATTAATGGTAACCAAGCCAAAATTTGGAAATTTCTCTATTCCAAATGGAGGCAAGTCTAGTTCGGACTTTTCTTCAAGGTGAACTCCTATAGTTGACAAAGGACATTCTCTCAGGTCAACACATTGTTCTTATGTAATGAAATTTATCATAGAATATGCAAGAAATGAATTCCATGAATGGGAGGATATTTCTCCCTATCATTGGATACAACATTTAAGCATTGATCCCTTTAATTTCATATTTTTGGGTGTTTTCAAGGCTTATGATGGTTTATCATATCTACAACATGGAAAGGAGATGCATGATATCATAATGTAGACTAGAGTTCAATCAGACCATTTTGTGGGAAATTATCTTGTGGAAATGTATGATAAATGTCAGAATTTAAAGGATGTTTGCCATAATTTTAACAAAATGTCTTAAAGAAATGTGGTTTCATGGAATGCAATAATTGCAGGGTATGTTGAAAATGGCTATGGTAGTGAAGCTTTGGAACTATTTCATGGGATGTAGAAACAAATGGTGAAACTTGATTTGATGACCATGGCTATTATCGTAACGTCCCCACTATAATCTCAATTTTAATTAATGCTTAATGTAGATATAATGTATGGCCACTGCCAAGCAACGTATATGTGAATTATGTTTCTGAATTTTAATAATAAAATGTAATTCCAATTGTCGAGGGATATGTACAGAGATGGGGGATGATTAATCCACAAGAGAGGGTAGGGTCTAAGAGAATGTATAAGAGGAGTCCAAGGGGGAATTACCCATGTCTATTAATTCAACCCACTTCCTAAAATTACTATTGGTATATGAGCCCTCCAATTTATGATCGAGTGTCCCCAAAACCAATCATTGAATACATGTAAGAGGGTGTGTGTGAGAGGTCACATTCCATAGTTATTTGGAGCATGGGGGTTGAGTACAATCATTTTTTGGTAGAGTGTAAGTTAAGCAAGAAAGACAAAGGAGAGGAAATTTGTATGGGCAGTTCCAACAATTTTAGATAGTCATGTTTTTTCATGAACAATAGGTAGAGAACATAAAAGAAGAGATTTGGAGTTGGAACAACCATGGAGGGTGAATTATAGATCATATTTGGAGTAGAAAACCAAATATCCAAGTTTTTAGGCCTAAAGAGTGAAATCTTGTGTGAGTTTCACTATAACAACAAGTGATTTCTGTTGTTTTCCTGGTAAGTTTTCCTAGTAGTGAGCTCCCTTGAGTTTCCCAGTAGTGAGTTCCTAGTTGCCTATGCCAGAGAGACCTTGATAAATGAATGGGATGCCCGATGGACTGAGAGTAATGAAGGGGTACATTCCTTGGGTTGGGTAGGTCGAGAGGAAGACAGTTGGTGGAAAATCAGGATAATTGTAGGAGAACACCAGTGGGTTGTGGGATTTTATGAGTTGTGAGTGGATAGTGAGAGACCACTCTCTTTTGTGGATTGATAGCCCCAAATCAGAAGTGACTTGTTGTTGAGTTCCAGAACAATAAGTCTATGGTTGGGTGGAGCATTCATCCAAAACAGATTGTTGCACAACCATTTTTAAAAGATAAGTGTTTATCTTGTTTCTATGTTGCATTATGAGTTTAATTGTTGTGTATTAACTTTGTATTTGACAACAATTTATATGTTGATGTGTTGATTTATTTAAACCACATCCATGTCATTTTTAACATGTTGTAGATGCATTTAATTAATAGTATCACAAAATAGTTAAATCTATGTGTAATTCATAGATGGTAAGCTACAAGAAACTAGTTATCCTAAAAATTTCATTTTTATATGTTTTACGCGTGGTAATGATCCTCAGTTCAGCTAGGGGTCGTTACATATTGGTATCAGAGATTTTGTTATAACACTGGACCCATATGGGACAAGAACCAGTGTGAATTTTGTAAAAATTCACTGTTACAGACATGTTTTGTGATAGATTTTGGGAAAATGATGATTTTCATAGTGAAATCCACAAATTTATAAACCATTTGGTTTGAAACTGCCTCAAAAACCTCAATGGTGATCAATGGCATCAATATGCAGAGTTGTGTAGCTGAAATTCAACTTGGAAGGTCAAATTTCACATTTTAATGGTCGTTATAGAATTGGGTGAAGTTTCATGGATCGACGACCAAGATCACATTTGATTTCGAAATCAACAGCCCAGATCCATTGTAAATAGATTTAAAAAATTCTGAGGGTTTTTGGAGTTGGAAATTTCTAGCGGATCAATGATCAAGATTCATTTTCGACAATTGGGAAAATGAAACAAATTGATGGTTTGGATTCATTTCTGGTCGTTTGGAAGTTGGATAAAATCAATAGTCAAGATCATTTTGAATGGAATATCAATGACCTTGATTCATCTTGAAATCGATAAAAAAATTCTAAGTGTTGGAGTTCGCTAATAGAAATTGTCAATGGTCGATGATTGGATCGATGAGTTTGGCAAAGAGTTTGGTTTGACCAAAGGAAATCACCAATCACAGATGGTCGATGATCGGGGGTCAGTATATTTTGGTGAAAGGTTTCATGCATCCAAAGGAAATCATTGATTGTTGATGTTTGATGATCGGGAGTCAGTCGATTTAGCGAGGTGCGAGGTGTTCAATTGTTGAAGATAAGTTGTTGATCACCGATTAAGAAAGATGGTGATGACGTGTCATACCACAACAATATCCATGTGTCATGTCATGTCATCCTCTCTATGCCATTCCATGTCAGTTGGGTTTCCATTTCAACACCCATGTTTCATGCCATGTTAGTTGGGTTTCCATGTCAACACCCATGTGCCATGCCACGTCAGCCAAGAGATGACCGATGGTCGATGATTGAGGTTTAAAAAACTTTATAATAAGTTGGTTGCCAAGAAAATTCACCGATGATTAGGGTTCGACGAGATTTGCAGGAAAAAATTGGTTTGCTAAGAGAAACGGCCAATGATCCGAGTTTGGGGAGAAAGTTTGGTTTACCAAAGGAATTAGTCAATCGTCGATCACCAATAGAGTTCAGATCAATGGTTGAGATTTCCCCCTATTTCAAGATTAATGGCTCATATTAAAAGGATGTTATAATAGTAAAATAGTCAATTTTCTAAGAAATTTTCAAAATTTTGAAGGTCTTTAACTTGTGGGGCGATTTTGAGGCCCTAAACGACGTTTTTAAGTAGTTAATTTTTACAGCTAAAACATTTAAGGGTATATTTTCAGTACCAATTTACTTCCAAAGGGAATAACTCCTTGCTCAGAACTTTGTTTGGGGCACATGAGTAGTCTATGGAAATATTATGAACCATAGAATTTAGCCATGGAAGTAAATTTGACATATGAGTACGTAAAAAAGTGCAGGAAGAGAAAGAAGACACATGTATAATACATGGGTAAAATGGGAAAAATAGTCTAAACTTCTCTGGACCATAACTTTCAGCTCGGAGCTCATATTTGAGCAAACAAATAGTTGTTGGAAAGGTATTAAGGAGGAGAAGACAGATATCCATCCAAAAGTTTGAATCATGCCCTAAATTTGTATCAATAAGTAATAAAGTAAATTATGTAGTAGTAAGTGAGTGGAAATTGCAGCTTGTGAATGTTGTAACTTTCGCTTAGAACTCATAATGAGGCATGAATATAGCTATTGGAGAGATGTTTTAGAGGGGAATGTTTCTAAGGAATTATATTTTAACTTGGTGCATTATTTTATTCATAAATTGAGATGAATAATAACTTGTAATCTAGTTAATAAAATTTTTATAATATGCATGTGCTAACAATAATTATTACACGCACATTTCTTGCAGAATTAGAGGTACAAGAAAACAACATCGGTTCTTATGTGAGGACTAGAGTTATGGAAGATTCCCAGGGATATTAAAAATATGAGGAGGAGGTCAGAGGCTTGCATGCCACATGGGAAACGCTAGACAAAGTCTAAAGGAAGGAGAGGTAGGGAGGATCTTGTAACTATGAAAATCCTGAATAGAGAAGTGTAGAGCTATAGGGTAGATAATGAAATGATTATGAATGATCAGGAAGAGATACTTCAGATTCTAAATATTTTGTCTAAGCAATCCAACAAATATTCTGGCACCAATGAAAAAACTAGTGCTATAAATGTAAAAATATCCATATCCCAAATTAGAAGAGATGATCACAGGAATGACATGCATTCAAGAAGCATGAGTAGGTGCCATCTTTCTCCAAGGAAATCCATAAGAAGAACTCATGAAAGTTCAGGTCCATGAATCAAACCAAGTGTGTCTCCTATTAGGAGGTTGAGAAGAAGGCATGAGGAAGACATCTTGCAAGGTAAACTTAGGGAAATCAAGCCACAAAATTTCAATGGTGAGCATAGGAAAGGAGAAGAGGTTGAGGTATGGTTGTTGGAGATGAACAAATATTTCTAGCTGCATGATTACCCCTCAAAGGTAGAATATATAATTTCAACCTATCACTTGCAAGGAAAGGAATCCATGTGGTGAGATTAGCTTAAGAAATCTAAGCACCTTGATAAGAAGAGGATCTCATGGAGGAAATCCAAAGTACATTTCCAAGAGAAATATATGTTCGAACATAATTATGAAAGGAAGATGAAAGAGTTCTTTAAACTCAATTTGGGAAGCATGACAATGGATGAATATGAGAAGAAATTATTTGAGTTGTTAAAATATGTTGACTTCATAAAGAATGAGAAGGTTATAATACAAAGGTTTCAAGTGGGTTACCCTCTTTCTACAGTGACAAGGTACGATATGATAACCCCGGGACTTTGGATGAATCCATAAGGAGAGAAAAACATTTTTATGAGTAGAGCAAAGGAAGGATAGCTTTCTAAAAATATTGGAATGACAAGATGAAGTGAAAAAAGGATCAAAGGAAGGAATGTTTTAAGCCACCCTTTTTCAAGAAAAACTCCCAAGAAAATCAATAATGTTAGACAACACAAAATGAGCACAAGACTACAAATTCGTTTGGGAAAAGGCCAAGTAAATAGCATGTACAATGTTGGGGATGTGAGAGAAATCACTTATATAGGGACTGCCCTCACAAAGGATAAAGAATGAGCATTATCCACAACATTCGGGAGGCTAAAATAGTTGAATACATGGGAGGAAACATGCCAAGTATTTATGTAGACTTGGAAAACAAGCAAGCAAAATATCAATCCCCCATGATTGAAGTGGAAGGTAAGATTGATAACCAACCCATAACAATTTTAATTGATTTTGGAGCTACCCATAATTACATAAGCTCTAACATTGTTAAATATTTCACTCGCAAAGGAGTAGGCATAAGAAATCTTGGTTAGTTTAGTTATCCATAGGGGCTAAGAGGAAAATCAATGAGTTAGTTAAATATTTTCCAATATACATGAATGGACTCAGCTCAAAGGTAGATGTGAAAATTATACCATTTGGTTCATATGATTGTCTAATAGACATGGATTGGTTGGAAAAACACCATGTTTTCCTAGACTGTTACAATAAGACAATCACATGCTTTGATGAAGAAGGGTAGCAAGGCAAGGTTCAAGGCATTCCAAGAGTTGTAGTTGTTAGAGAGATTTCAGCTGTGCAGTTGAAAAAACGATTTAGGAAGGGATGCCATATTTTTGCATCCCTTTTGGAAGAGGAAACTAGAGATAAAGTGGAAAGCATTGAATACCATCTGGTATTAAGGGATTTTGAATATGTTTTTGGGGAAATCCTAGGATTTCCGCCAAAGAGAGACATTGATTTCTCTATTGAATTGGTTCCAGGAGTTTCCCCAGTGTCCAAGACACCTTATAGAATGGGCACACCATAATTGAAGGAGTTGCACATGCATATTTAGGAGTTGTTGAGGAAGGAGTATATACACCCAAGTGTGTCACCTTGAGGTGCCCCAATTATTTTTCTGAAGAAGAAAGATAGAACCTTAAGGCTGTATATTTATTTTAGACAACTAAATAAGGTCACCATAAAGAACAAATATCATTTGACAAGGATTGATGATCTATTTAATTAGATGAAACGTGAAAGAATGTTTTCCAAGATTGACTTAAGATAAGGTTTATCGTCAAGTGAGGATAAATGAAGAAGATAGATTCAACAAGACAACATTCAGGATAAGATATAGGCATTATGAATTCATGTAGTGCCATTTGGGCTATCAAATTCCCCAACTTTTTTTATGCACTTGATGAATGGAGTGTTTAGGGAATACCTGGACAAGTTTGTAATTGGGCTCCTGGATGATATACTCATCTACTCAAAAGAAAAAGGAGGAATATGAACAACATTTAAGAATGGTGATAAAAGTTTTAAGAGAGCACAAGTTGTATGCCAAATTAAGTAAGTGCATCTTCTATCAAAAGAAGATTCATTACTTGGGTCATATTATTTCAGCAGATGGGATACCAATTGACCCTGAGAATATAGAGGCCATTAGAGGATGGACAATGCCAAGAAATGTTACAGAGGTTAGATCATTCATGGGTCTTGTTGGTTATTAACGAAGATTCATAAAAGGTTTTTCCAAGATTGCAAGCCCCATTACTTCTTTTCAAACGAAGGGAGTGAAATTTGAATGGAATTCCAAGTGTGAAGAAAGTTTTCAACAGCTGAAAGACATATAAACCAATGTGCCAATATTGAAGATTGTATATTCGGATGAATATTTTGTTGTGTGCATTGATGCATGAAAGGAAGGGCTTTGTGTATTCCTCACACAAAAATAGCATGTGGTATGTTATGAGTCTTGAAAATTAAAAAAACATGAAAGGAATTATTCTACACATGACTTAGAATTAGTAGTCATCATTCAAGCGCTCAAAATGTGGAGACATTACCTCATGGGGAGGAAATTTGAGCTAAGGATAGACCACTTTGGTCTGAAACGTTTGTTTGGAAAACCCATTAAATTCCAAACAAACTAGATGGATAGAATTTTTAAGCCAATATGACTTTGAAATTATACACATCAAAGGCAAGGAAAATCAAGTGGTTGATGCATTCATCCAAAGAGCTCATGAAATGCATATTGTAGTTGTAACAAACCCGACCCCTGAGTAACTTTCCTAGGGATGGGGCATCAAAATTTTGCTCTCCTTAACATCTCAAATCCTTTGGATGAGGTATTTATTCTCTTCTACTTACCCATAGCGTTCTAAAGACTACTACCAGGCTCAAATCCGAGCTTTGGGTTGCAGGTTATGGCTTCCCAAAGTTCTCTGGGCATTCATTGGTTGAGGGCCATGTGGCATCCACATGATTCCACCTCACACATATTTTCCCCAAGTTCCTTCATCCACGGTGGAAGTCCATCCACCGTACGATCCCACGAATGGACTCAATCTACATCTAACACACAGGCCAGCAGGAAATTCAGCACTTTGGTGCTTCGGCACTTCGACACTTCGACATTGAATGCCTCCTTACTGTATGTGCACAAGACCTTCTGGAGTCCCGTAAACTTTCCACGTGGTTCCGACCTTCACGTATTTTGGGTCTCTCTATAACGCTACACCCCAAATCCTCCAAAGTCCCGAAGTCCCGGACTATCGGAGTTCTGGACACTTCACCAACCACATTGGCTAGGTGGACATGTACCAAGAAATGACACGTAAGAGGGGGTCAGGGTGACACATGTCACGTTCCAATGGGTCTATAGGGTATGTGATACGCACAAATCCTGGTGACATGTGGCATGTCAAACTGAGGTCCATGTCACCCTGGGTGATGTCACTACGCCATGTCACTTCAGATTGATAGCCTTCTAACATCCTTCATATATCACGATCGAGATCCATCCACGTAGATCCATAGATCTACATCTCTT
The DNA here is from genome assembly GCA_010110895.2 of Picea sitchensis. Classification (NCBI taxonomy): domain Eukaryota; kingdom Viridiplantae; phylum Streptophyta; class Pinopsida; order Pinales; family Pinaceae; genus Picea; species Picea sitchensis. The sequence continues at coordinate 147,719 of SNQJ01S0017324.1, forward strand.
GTTACTTTGGGGATTCGTCGTTCAAGAGTTTTGTGATGAAAACTCCTCTTTTCTCCCATAGTTGGTCAGCACCAAATTGACCATGGGGTAGATACAATGATCAGGGAGGGATCCTATGTGCCCACAAATCAACAGTTCCCATCACTTCATCATTTCATCCTTTGGGGATTTTGTTGTGTAGTCTCCAGATTGCTTTCATTGTAGGTTAGCATTAGGTTGACCACATCCTAGATCTGATGATTAGGAAAAGTCCTGAAGCATCCTCGAATCAACGACTCTCATCACTTCGGGCTTCAGAGCATATCGACACACTACACCTTAAATTCCCTGGAGTGCCTAGTCTCCGGACTAAAGGATCTAATGCCACACATCCCCTGTATATCGATGGCTGAGAGGGATCTCAAAGGATCTGAGGATCTGCGGTCCTCATTACTTCTTGAATTCTGACTTCAGGATTTTTGACGTTACAACACCCCTATTCTCCCAAAGCGGTCAACGTCGGGATGACCTCGGCATAGATCTATCGGTCTTAGGGTTTCCACGTAACCTAAGAGATCTATGGCTCGTAACTTCCTCTCAAGGGTCCCTTTACCATGCCACAGGTTCGCCACCCCTAGCAATGTTGTCACTCGACATGTGGGCCAACACATACTCTCGACATGATACACGTGTCCCCTTGATCGAAAGGTTACGAGGGGTCTCAAAGGATCCTTAGATCCGCGGTCCACATTACTTTGCAACTCCAGTCTTTGGGGGTTTTGACGTTACAACATCTTTGTTCTCCCAAAGAGGTCAATGTCGAGCTGACTTCATCATAGATCTGACAGTTAGGAGAGAACCCAAAATATCCCTATATCTACGGTCCTAGTTACTTCGCGGCTCCGGCCTTCGGGGGTTTTTTCTTTACTGCCACTATGTTCTATCGAAGCAGGACTTCATTGAAATACCGTGTGCGGGTCCCTTCTCCTTAATGATCGGACGGTAGGCGGGGCTCCTAACGATCTCCCCCAAATATATGGTTCTCCTTTACTTCATAACTTTGGTGTTCTGAGAGTTTGATGCTATGGCATCTCCATTCTCCCGAAGTGGTACTCCGTCGAAGTCCCCTCAATGTAGATCTAACAAATGAGGTAACCCCTAAACATTCTCGGTCGTTGGCTCGTGCTACTTCACGATGGGGAGTTGGATCTCGGTTTAGTCGGTAAGATAGCTTCATCTAACCACTAGGGAAACCATATATTCCTGCTTAACTTTCCAGTAACTGAATCTCCAGGTTACCTTCAGTTAGTTTATGACTAGTAGGGCCGAAAATACTCCGAAGTCCCAAACTTTTGAAGCTCTGAAGCCAGAAGGATTTGGCTCCCTTAGGCATAGCCTAAGGCTCCTAGGTGTTGGTCATATGGGTCCTCCTGAACGGATTTCATCCGCTCATCTTCCAAACAAAAGGATATTCCCTTTCGAGACTTAATTCTCGCTATCCTTCCTGAGCTTCATCATGAAAGTGTTAAGGACTTGGGCATGATATCTCGGTTGCACAGTAAGGAATCTGAAGGAGATATCCTCTTCAGATGGATAGGACCAGATTGATGCAATGCTTTCTATCTCGGCCACCCTATGGGTTTATGTCCCAAGACACCTCGAAGGCTAAGTTAGGGCATATAGATGATCAAACAGAACCATAAGTTCACAAGAAGACAAATGCATACACATAGCTTGATCATTCAATACATAAACCATTCAAAGGTAGATAAATACATGCATTCAGCCAGTATTTCATTTCAATGCACAAAGTATGAAAACACTTATCAGAACCGAATGACGTGATGCAATTGTTGAAAGGGGTGAAAGTTTCCACCCAACCATAGGCTCACTCACTCCTAATGGATTTACCACTGGCCACCCCTGACCTAGACCACAATGCTTTGAGATTGAATATTTTCTTCCGGCTCAACGAAAGTCAATGACGAAGGTTACTCTCCTTCTCTCGGCATAGTAATAGATAGGGATGAAGGTTACTCTCCTTCTCTCAGCTCAGTCATAGATAGGGATGAAGGTTACTCTCCTTCTCCTGACTCAATCATAGATAGGGACGAAGGTTACTCTCCTTCTCTCGGCTCAGTCTCTATTTCTTGTGATCATAACACACTCTTTTTCACAGTTCTTCCTCGAACCCCAGAGCTTATTCTCTCATCTTTTCACTCTTTGCAGGTCTTCCTATGTCCACCACGCCTTCCTTTCTTTCCTTCTTCATCAATATTATGTGTGGCCCCAATTCCCCAGTTCGTGGTCAAGTCTAAAATCCTTATAGATGGGTGCTCTACCCCATCCCCACATTAACTCTTGAGGAGGTATTCCCACCTACCAACCTGACTGGTGATTCATTCCCTAGTCAGAGGATTGTTCTAGTCCTGAGCAATTAAATCCAACAAAGTACTGGTTTGGTGGGGTTTATCTCGACCATTCATGGTTCCCCTCACCATATCTTTCATAGAATTTGTGGTCTCTCTTGGAAAACCCCCCTTCTAGCAGTCATGCAACACTTATCCATTTTCTAGTAAATAACAGAATTTACATTCATTGACCTTTTATACAAAGGTCCATCAAATCAAACATTCACACATATTGAGTTTTCCATAGTCTCTTGGCCCATATAGCTATATTTAAAAACTGGAGGAAACAGGGGTGTTACAATCCCCTCCCCTTAAAGGAACATTGTCCTCTATGTTCTATCTATCAACGTGCTCTGTATATATAGAAGTAAACAAAAATGGATATGCTTGTCGCATGGCATCCTCCATTTCCCACATAGCCTCATCTAGGCCAAAGTGTTTCCACTGCACCTTGACTTATGCAATGGTTCGGTTCATGAGTGAGGTTTCCTTCCTGTCTAATATGCATTGAGGTTCTGGCAGGAATTATCCCTCTGGCTCCACCTAACTCATATACCAGTCAATTATATGATTAGAATCATGTACATATTTCTTTAATAACGAAACATGGAAAACATTATGTGCCTTCACTATGGGAGGGAGTGTTATCCTATAGGCTACATGTCCCACTCTATATAAGATTTCAAAGAGTCCAAAATACTAGGGTTCCAGTTTGGAACAAGCTCCCATTCTCAGAGAACTCTTCTTGGGCCTAACTCTGAGATAGACATGGTCTTCGGTCTTGAAATCTCGGGGATTTCTCTTTTTGTCTACGTAATTATTTCGTCTATCCTGGGCAATTTTCAAATTTTGCTTTATTTGAATCACTTATTGTTCCATTTTTTTTAGCATGTCGGGTCTGATTGTAATTCTGTCCACTGGATTACTCCAGCTGATTGGAATATTGCATTGTCTACCGTAGAGGGCTTCAAAAGGGCTCATCTTGAATGACTCTTGATAATCGTTGTTTTAGGCAAATTCTACCAATGGCAGGTAGTCTTCCCACTTCTTAGGTTGATGCATTGCATGCATCCATAACATGTCTTCTAATATTTGGTTTACTCTTTCTGTCTGTACATCAGTTTGAGGGTGATAGGTTGTGCTAAAAAACAATTTGGTCTCAAAACCAGCCATCAAATATTTCCAAAAGCTTGAAGTGAATTTTGTGTCTCTATCAGATACAATCTCCCTAGGCATGCCATGTAGTCTGAATATCTCCTTCATGAAGATGTTGGCAATATCTATTTCCTTGCAAGTTGACTTGACAGGAATGAAGTGAGCAGACTTGCTTAATTTTTCCACCACTACCATTATGGCATTGTTTTGCTTAGTCGATTTTCGTAATCCGGTGATGAAATCCATGGAAATGGTTTCCCATTTCCATTCTAGAATTGGTAGAGGCTGTAACAACCCTGTTGGATGCCAGTGTTCTGCCTTAACTTATTGGCATTCTAGGCACTTAGCTAGATAGTCAGCTATGTCATTTTTCAATCATGGCCAATAGAATTTTTTTCTATTGGTCGTAATCATTTTCCAATAACCTGGATGACCAGTATATGGTCTCTTGTGTAGTTCGTCCATTATGAACCTCTTCAAGTCATCACAACTTGGAATATACAATCTGTTTTTGTAAGTCAGCAGGCCTTCATCGAGAATCTGATAGCCTTCATACTTTAGCCCTGTGGGCTCTTTCTTTAGGTATGATGTCACGGTCTTGAAGAATGCATATGTTTCTTGTGAATTCTTGACTCTTTCCCTAACAGTTGTTTCACATATGCTTACCGTTTCCAGGTGAATCGTTTTCACTTCTGCTAAGGGCATCGGCCACCCTATTTTCTTTTCCTTTGATGTGTTTGATTTCAAACTAAAACTTACTAAGGGGAGCCATCCATCTAGCTTGTCTAGCATTGACCTTTGGTTGATCAAATAGGTGCCTCAACTCACAATGGTCTGTCATAAGTACAAATCTCCTACCCAGGAGGTAATGCCTCCACATTTTTAAAGAATACATTATGGTAGCCAAATCTAGATCATGGGTCACATAATTGATTTCATGCTCATTCAAGAATAGACAAACGACAGAGGTAACTGTTTCAAACTACTTTAGAGCTAAGTCACTAGCCTGCTCAACTCAGAGAGGGCTCTCTCATGTCACTTGATATATCTATGGAAATTGGTGGCTAGATTTGGTCTGTTTTTGGGGGGTTTTGTAAAATTGTTGAAGAAATGAAGATAACATTTGGGCTATGGAGTCAGAAAAGAACAATGCATCAAAAAATCATGGAGACTATCAAGAGGAAAAGGCTAAATGAGGCGATGAGTCTGAGTTTATATTTGAAATTTGCATGGCATCAGAGGAAAACAAAACACATAACTTCATCAGAGCATTTCAAAAAATGAATTCTAGACAAGATAGGAAGAAACACACACAATCTAAATCGCTTAAACCAAGAGCATCAAATGATGAATTATGGGCTTTTACTTCTCCAATTTATACAGATGAAAGTGCAAATGAAATAAAAGATTACAGGAAACACATACTATGAAAGAACACAAGACTCTTATCACTGCCAGTGAGAATCTTTTCATAAAAAGTCCAAAATCTGCTTCTGCATTTATATATTCATTCATGCCCCAAAGTTCAAAAAATATTCCTGCACAAAGGCCAAGCTCCCCTTTTCTCCATCCTTTCTATATCCTAGAGATAATATATATAGAGGAACTTCTCGTATAATTCAGAACGTCCAAACTTCCCCATAATTCTAAGAATAGAGATAAGTTACAAAAAGGAATAACAGTTATCCTATTTTAAAGGGGTCGTTAAGAACATGTCTATCATATCTGGGTCCCCTATCTTTGAATGCCATCTATCCAAAATTTGTTGAGATGTACTTATTCCCACTTCAGAATCATTTCAACTTGGCGATTTCCTCCTTTAGAGTGTCCAACCAAACTGGTTGGTTTTCCCTAATGCTTTCAACTGTTTCAGTTGTGATTTTTGTATTATGTCGTTTGCTCCATTTCTTTTTCACAGCTGGCCTGTTGATGATTAGGTCTCTCATGACAGGATTTAGCCTGACTTCTTATCCTGGCTCTGTAGCAGGTTCTGTGTGAAATTTAGTTGCCAATATACATGCAACTGCCCTTTCGGTCTTACTCGTAGATAAAATTGCCATATTACTCGAATGACCTGCTTGACGAGCTATGGCTTGATTGGATTTTTCCATCTATTCCCAATTTCATGGACACCAAGATGTTCTTTCGAAGATTAAATAACTAATCAAACCTGAGATTACTTCATTTATGGATGAGATGATACCTCCATACTTGAAACTCGATAGTTATAGAGCTCCAATCATGAATTTCTGACAAGATTTATGGTAAGTACATTGATTTTCCATGCTTGGCCAATCCATTTCGAATGATTGGATTTCGAGTTCATAATCTGACAGCGTTCACCTGACATCATACGGTCGTGAAGTATCGAACGAGTGTAGTGGGATGATTTTGACTAGCCGTCACCTGCCCCACAAGTGTTTGATTTGACGTATTGGAACAAGTGACATTGGAGCCTTTGCAAAAATGGTTTTAGGCAGACTACCTTTCACCCCAATGTATCTCTAAAAGCGTCGTGCGTCCACTTTAAAAACCACAACGGTTTTCCCCGGTCTTCCTTCGTATAGTTAAGTCCCATGCAAGTTTTCCGCCCGATATGGGTCTCAACCGTTGATCTGGATCGCTTTACAATCGACGGTCTGTCTAGTCCAACCTCCCGCGCCTCTGCTACATTTTCCCACATACCGCAAGATACATCTTGGATCTCCAAATTAAGCCTTGTCTCTACATCGCGTCAGTCTTCTGCTAAATTTAACATTCAAATTTCAAGCATGATTGTTATGGTGATAACATAGGATCCAACTGGGGATGTTATCATCCCTATGAGGTAGCAAAGAACTTGTAGACCTGGTGCCTGATCCATTGGGATGCTCCAAAACATGTGTGTGTACGCTTCTCCTACCGTGTCACCAGTGTCTGCTGAAAATCAAACTTTGCATACTGCTCTCAACTGGATACTGACATTGACTACACCATTAAAATCTAATTGTGTAAACTACTGGAAATCCAAACTGAAAAATGATTGACCAACAAGCTTATTCACACATACCTACCTACTCTAACTATTGAAACGAATTGTCGATCAAGTGAAATAAAAATGCCAATGCAACCATGCAAGCATTTTCTCCATTGTTTGTTTACTTCGCACAAGTTTGCTCCAAATCTTGTTGATTGATAATTCATTTGAAAATTTATCCATCAATCCAAATCTCAAAAAATTAAAAACATTTGGATTTCTTATTACCTGTAGTAGGATTGCAAATGGATCTTCTAAAATATGCGCAAAACAATCAACATGTTTCACTCTCTCCACCACACTTTTGTTTTCAGGTGATTCAACTTGTTGACTTCTAAAAAACTCACAAAGTTGTTGAGAATTCTGGTAGCAGTGATTCCCTGGGTCATAAAGGAACCATGGTTGGAGAACATCATCTGGTATAAAAAGATTCATATATGGTATAGTCATTGATTCATTGTAATCCACTATTATTGGTAGACTCCTTGCAAACCTTTTCGATATAATGTGTCTCGAGATCTCGAACCATATGAAAGAATGAATCCATTTTAGGAATCAAGATAGAAGGGCAAGATTCTTCCACCAGGGTTTCCCCGTTGTTTGGAGTTTTCATATGCAAAATTTCAAAATCTTCATCCATATCTAGATTGTTCAGAAATAGGATCACTACTTCGTTTTCAGGGGAATAAAGGCAACCTTGAAATACCTTGTCTTGTTGGTAATATTGTTGAACATTTGTAGTTCTAGGAGAAAGGAAAAGACCTTTGATAAAAAAATCTTGATCAACTTCTTCTTTAATCTGATGGTTAAGCTCGGATTGGAATTCTGAATTGAAATATCCTTCCAAGTAATGATCGTGCAATGCATGTGGGTGTAGTTGGTGTTGTTTAATGATGACAACCTTTTCATGTAAAACAATACTATTGTGACAATAGTTAGAACTCCCTATTTTTTCTGAAATTTCATGATTTTCTCTTAACCATTCAAAGGAAGAAAAACATAAGGGGAGAGAGCTTTTATCTGTAAGCCCGTTGCTTTCTTCACTTTCAATTCCATGCTTGGGTGTTCTCTGATTTGAAATGCTACACACATTTTGTTTTAATAATTCGAATGAGGGAAAACACGATAGCAAGGTTATGAAACCTTCTTCATTTTTTTCAGTATCATCATAGGTACATTTTTCCAGCTCTTTGGGTTTCTGGACATGCTCACTTTCAGCTTTGTCTTTGATCAATGATTGTATTTCTAAATCTGCAAGGTCTTCCTCAAAACAAAGAACAGGGTCATCCAGCATCTAAGAAGAGTGTTCCAATATCTTGTCAATATGTTTTGTTGGTTTGGTGTGACTTTGCATCAGCACGAATTCGTTTGCCTCAACAATGATCTAAGGATTTTCTTTCAACAATTGGAATGTAGCAAAGCACAAGGGTAGAGAATTATCTTCAGTTGATCTGAGATTTTGCTTCTCACTGTACTACTGAAAAATAAGGTCTTCAACATCACGATCATCCTTGTATTTTTTATATACATGCAAATCAGCATCATATGTGACGTCGTCTAACAAGAACAGACTAGGGACATCAATCTACTCTTCAACAAACTAGTTTGCAAACTCGTCCTTTTGACTGCCTACAATAGAATATATAAAATAATCAGCCCCTTTCTTATTGTGGGATGGCTCAGAAGCTAAAACAACACCTCTTCTTTCAACAGGTGGAATATAAATTGTCTCAGGATCATTTTCATTGGAAACTGCAAGAGGACCTATAGAATTTTCAAATCTATGCTTAGGATCCCAATCCACCTCTTTCTGTTCATATTTACTTTCATGTTCTTGAGCATCCAACCCCTTCTTTTGGATCTGTTTACATGCCTGGATGTTGCTTTGAATGTCCTTGGTATCATTAAACATTTGTTGTAAGGACTTAATTCTCCTTTCCATTAGGAGGAAAGACAGATCTGGATGAAGAGTAGTTGCATAATAGAGCATGGAAGCAACTTCTGTGGGTCGAATTTCTTCAGGAAAATTGTGATAGATATTGGAAAACCTTCTACTGGATATAGAAATAGTTTCCTTTTCCTTTTTTTCTAAAGCATAGAAATCTCTAAGTTGTAGGTCCCAAGACTTCTTATTTCCCCAAAAGTTTAAAAAGACATCCTTCAATTCCTCCCATGAGATAATTTCCTCTAGCTGCAAATGTTTAAACCTGTATTTGGTGTCTCCTTTCAAGGACTGAGAGAAATCCCTAATACATACATAATCATGGTCAATCTCAAACAAATCTATAAAATTATCAAACCCTTGGATGTGTTTTTCAGTTGAGATGGCATCAAGTTCTCCATCAAACAAAGGTAGATACTCATAGTATTTTGGAGGAAAATCATGGAGAACTTGGGGTAGTTTCAAGGGTGTGTAGCTATGTTGGGTTTTGGAGGGTGTTGGAGCAAGTATAGGAGGGGAAATATCGGCCTTGGCTTCATGGGGCTCATCAACTTGGTCATGGTCATCACATGGCCCAGGTAGAAATTTTTTATCAAAATTAGTGATACAGTGGGGATGTGCATGTACAACTTTAAAAGGAGTATATAAAATTTCAAGATTCTCATGATCATCATTAGAATGCAGTAGGTAAAGAAAAAATTTATTGGCATGTTCAAGGAAAAAGCAGAGGCAACCTATAACAAACAATAAAATGCCTTGGAAAAAATCCAATTTTAAGTACTTGTTTTCTTCCATCATGTCTTTTCATACCTCTGTCAAGGGATCATGTTTTCCAGTGGAGTCTCTAAACTACATTTGAAATATCAGTGAAGTCCCTAATAACGTTTTGGGATCTGGATTTTTCATTACGAGAGGAGTCGCCATTGATGTTTTGGAAGCTAGATTCTTCATTGAGAGTGGAGTCGCCATAGATGTTTGGAATTTTCTGGATTCTTCTACCAGTGGAATTACCTTCAAAATGATCTTCTAATATGTGGAGTCTCCAAAGAAGGAATATAGATAATATGTGCCTAAGTGTCTGTTGCTCTCGAACATTAGAACTCAATCATGTCGTTCTTCCCAGGGAAAATTTTCTAATTTCGTCCCCGACAACGGCGCCATAATGTTAGCACTCTGTAAATTTTGTCCAGCTGAATAGACAAACGACAAAGGTAATTTTTTCAACCTACTTTAGAGCTGAGGCAATAGCCTGCTCAAATCAGAGAGGGATCTCTCATGTCACTTTATATATCTATGGAAATTGGTGGCTATATTTGGTTTGTTTTTGGGGGGTTTCGTAAAAATGTTGAAGAAATGAAGATCACATTTGGGATATGGAGTCAGAAAAGAACAATGCATCGAAACATCATGGATACTATCAAGAGGAAAAGGCTAAATGAGGTGATGAGTCTGAGTTTATATTTTAAATTTTCATGGCATCAGAGGAAAATGAAACACATAACTTCATCAGAGCATTTCAAAAAATGAATTATGGACAAGCTAGGAAGAAACACACACAATCTAAATCGCTTAAACCGAGAGCATCAAACGATGAATTCTGGGCTTTTATTTCTCCAATTTAGACAGATGAAAGTGTAAATGAAATCAAAGATTATAGGAAACACATACTATGAAAGAACACAAGACTCTTATCACCGCCAGTTAGAATCTTTTCATAAAAAGTCCAAAATCTGCTTCTGCATTTATATATTCATTCAGGCCCCAAAGTTCACAAAATATTCTTGCACATAGGCTAGGCTCCCATTTTCTCCATCCTTTCTATATCCTAGAGATAATATATATATACAGGAACTTCTCATAGAATTCAGAACGTTCAGACTTCTCCATAATTCTAAGAATAGAGATAAGTTACAAAAAGGAATAACAATTATCCTATTTTAAAGGGGTCGTTAAGAACAGGTCTGTCATATCTAGGTCCCCTTTCCTCGAATGCCATCTATCCAAAATTTGTTGAGATGTACTTATTCCCACTTGAGAATCATTTCAGCTTGGCAATTTCCTCCTTTAGAGTGTCCAACCAGACCGATTGGTTTTCCCCAACACTTTCGACCGTTTCGGTTGTGATTTCTGTCTTTTGTCGTTTGCTTCTTTTCTTTTTCATAGCTAGCTTATTGATGATTAGGTCTCTCATGAAAGGATTTAGAGTGACTTCTGATCTAGGTCTGTAGCAGGTTCCATGTGAAATTTAGTTTCCAATATACGCGCAACTTCCCTTTCGTTCTTACTCGTAGATAAAATCACCATATTACTCGAATGACCTACTTGACTGGCTATGGCTTGATTGGATTTGTCCATCTATTCCCAATTTCATGAACACCAAGATGTTCTTTCAGAGATTAAAGAACTAATCAAACCTGAGATTACTTCGTTTATGGATGAGATGATACCTCCATACTTGAAACTCGATAGTTATAGAGCTCCAATCATGAATTTCTGATAGGATTTATGGTAAGTACGTTGATTTTCCATGCTTGGCCAATCCATTTCAAATTATTGGCTTTCGAGTTCATTATCCGACGGCGTTCAGCTGACATCATATGGTCGTGAAGTACCAAACGAGTGTAGTGGGATGATTTTGACTAGCCGTCACCTGCCCCATGAGTGTTTGATTTGACATATTGGAACATGTGACATCGAGGCCTTTGCAACAATCATTTTAGGTAGATTGCATTTCACCCCTGATGTATCTCTGAAAGCATCGCGCGTCCACTTTAAAAACCATAATGGTTTTCCCTGGTCTGCCTTCGCATAGTTAAGTCTCGTGCAAGTTTGTCACCCGATATGGGTCTCAACTGTTGATCTAGGCCGCTTTACAATCGACGGTCTGTCAAGTCCAACCTCTCACGCCTATGCTACATTTTCCCACATACCGCCAGATATATCCTGGATCTCCAAATTAAGCTATGTCACTACGTCGCGTCAGTCTTCTGCTAAATTTAACTTTCAAATTTCAAGCATGATTGTTATGGCGATAACACACATGAAGAAGTCAATATTAGGGTCTGCAATATTCAGCAAAGGTGCATTGGTTAGAAGGTATTTCAATTCCTGAAATATTTCTTCACATTCTGATGTCCAAGTGAATTTAACCCCCTTTTTCTGAAGGGTAGTGATTGGACAACCGATCTTGGAAAATCCTTTTATGAACCTTCTATAGTATCCTGCTAATCCCATAAAGGACCTTATATCAGATACATCCTTTTCGATATGCCATTCCATGATAGATCTGATCTTGTCAAGGTCTACTTCCACTCCTTCTTCAGAAATAACATGGCCTAAGTAATGGACTTGCTTTTGGAAGAAGTCACACTTGCTAAAATTAGCGTAGAGTTGATGCTCTCTCAGTACTTGAAGCACCAATTTAATATGTTATTCATGATCCTCTTTGTTCTTAGAGTATATTAGGATATCATCAATGAAAACCAATACAACTCTTTCTAGGAATTTGTTGAGTACATTATTCATCAAGCACATAAAAGTGGCAGGGGCATTGGTTAATCCAAATGACAACACCACAATTCATAGTTACCATATCTTGTCCTGAAGGTTGTTTTGTGGATTTCTTCATCCTTGATTCGGACTTGATGGTATCCAGACCTTAATTCGATCTTTGAGAAAATGGAAGAACCCCTTAATTGGTCGAACAAGTCATCGATCCTGGGCAAGGGATACTTGTTCTTTATGGTTGTCTTATTGAGTTGTCTATAGTCTATGCACAGTCGGAGTGTGCCATCTTTCTTTTTCACAGACAAGGCAGGTGCTCCCCATGGAGACATGTTGGGTCAGATGTAGCCTTTGTTCATCATCTCCTTTATTTGTATCTTGATCTCAACTAGCTTTGTTGTACTCATCCTATAGGGTGTTCTAGACACTGACACTCCTCCTGGTGCAAGTTATATTGAGAATTCAATGTCTCTTCTTGGAGGCAGACCCGATATCTCTTCTGGGAACACATATTTATACTCTCTTAATATGGGGTGGTCCTCTAGTTTTGGTTAGTCATCATCAACAAATTCCAACACTTGTATTGCATATAGAGGACATCCCTTTCTACAATACTTTTTCATTTGAAGGGTTGATATTCGTCTCACTGAGACAGGCTTTTGAATCCCTTGGAGGGTTATTTTTTTTCTCCCTTATTCATTTTCACATTCCAAAGTTTTATAGTAATAGTCCAACTTCTTTTTATAAGCAGCTAACCAGTCCATACCAATCAACAGGTCATAAGATCCTAGGGAAAGTATGTTAAGGGTCGCTTGGGTGGGAAATCCATCCATAATGAATTGGCAATATGTTATAACCTCTGCTACTTTTATTTTGGTTCCAGTGGCTAGTTGTACCAGCGATGGATTAACATGTCTAACTAGTTGAAGTTTACACTTATCAACAGTCTGACAGGCCACATAACTCAAATTAGAACCAGGGTCAATTAAAATGGAAACTAGATGCTTGGCGATCATACCTTCCATCTCCACCACTAAAGCTTGGTGGTCGGCTTGTTTATTATCCACGGTTACATAAATCTGTGGCATGCTCCTAGCCACATCATTGATTGTGGTAGCTTCTTGGATGTTGTGGACTCTCCTATTACTCTGATGTCTGTGTGGACAATCCCTTGGCATATGTTCTTCTCCACAACACCAACATTTCAAGGGTTTTCTCTTTGGGTTATCAGTCTTTCCCGAGGTTGCTCCAAAAGGATTATTTCCACTCTCGGAGGGGAAATTTTGTTGATACAGACTTTTAGTAGGAAGGCTCATCCTAGATTTCTTCCCATAGTTCTTAAATCTTGAGAATTTAAACCCCTTCTTATTAAATCTCAAACTACTCTTCTTCTTGAAGTGTTTCTCAAATTGTTTCCATGACAAGTCCTTCTCATGGATTCCTTTCACATTCCTAAGGTCTTCCCACCAAATGGAAGCCTTTCCTTTCAGGTTGAATATGGATATTCGAGCCTTAAAGTTTTCAGAGTAGTTGTGGAATCTGAAGTACTTCTTTAAACTAAGCATCCAAGCTTCTGCCTCTTCCCCTTTCTTAATCTCTCCATCGAAAGAGGGTAGTTTGGATTTCTTTAACTCTTAAGGATCACGAATTTTGGAATGCTTTCGCTTCTTTCCTTTCCTTTGAAAATGTGTGAGCTAGTATTGATACTAGAATATCCCTCGGAGTTTCCAGTTTCCTCTCCATAGGACTCTCTCGATGAGTGTCCCTGCCTCCAGGTGTGGCCTTCCTCAAGGTACTCCTCCTAGTGTGGCCACTTATGGGACCACGTTTTCATATCTCAGGTGGACTTTGAATTCTCTTTGTATGTCGTCGGTCCACATGACTGGTTGCGGGTCCATGCTACAACTACCTTTGTATATCGAATAAGCTCTACGACAAGACTACATTAATTTATGTTTTTTTTTTCTTGCTCCTTTATCAATCTCTCATTGTCAACCTTGCAACTCTGTAATTCATCCATGAGGCTCCTTACAGTTTCAGCAAGATCCGGAGGGGTTTCCACTGCCCTCCTTTCGTCAGATTCTTCGTCTCTATTGTGGGAGACATCCCCCACTTCATGGCATGTCACCATCATTTATACTTGGAGTTTCCCACGATTTACCGATCGCTTGAGTGCTGACAAAACACTTACTGTTAGCCAACAGTCTATTAGTTTATGAACAACACATAGTTCATATTTCTTAAATACACACATAGTAGAAAGTTTCATTCTTTTCTTCAATAAAAGTTTAACCGGAATCTTTAGGAAAGGGGTAAGATAGGGTGTCACCCTTACAATTCCTTTGAATATGTTTTTTAAGTAGATTTTCCATGACACCAAGCAGGCCAAGTGTTGTAACCATGATCTAATACCAATTTGTAACACACCCGAACCCTGAGTAACTTTCCTAGTGATGGGGCATCAAAATTTCACTCTCTTTAACATATCAAATCCTTTGTCAGAGGTATTTATTCTCTTCTACTTACCCATAGTGTTCTAATGACTTCTACCAGGCTCAAATCCGAGCTTTAGGTTGCAGGTTATCCCTTCCCAAAGTTCTTCGGGCGTTCATTGGTTGAGGGCCACGTGGCATCCATGTGATTCCACCTCACACGTATTGTCCCCAAGCTCCTTAATCCACAGTGGAAGTCCATCCACAGTCCAATCCCATGACTTGACTTAATCTACGTCTAACACGCAGGCTAGCAGGAAATTTGACACTTCAGCGCTTCGACACTTCGGCGTTGAACGCCTCCTTACTGTCTACGCACGAGACCTTTCGAAGTCCCGAACTCCCGAAGTCCCGTAAAATTTCCACATAGTTTTGACCTTCACATATTTTGGATCTCTCTATAATGCTACACCCCAAATCCTTTGGAGTCCCGAAGTCTCGAACTCTCAGATTTTCGGTCACTTCACCAACCACTTTGGCTAGGTGCACACGTACTAGAAACTGACACGTAGGAGGGGGTCAAGGTGACACGTGTCACGTTCCAATCGGTATATAGGGTATATGATACGCACGAATCTGGGTGACATGTGGCACGTCAAACTGGGGTCCACGTCACCCTGGGTGAAATCATTGTGCCACGTCACTTCGGACTAACAGACTTCTAACATCCTTCAGATCTCACAGTCGAGATCCAACCACATAGATCTATAGATCTATGGCTCTTGTTACTTTGGGGATTCAGCACTTGGGAGTTTTGCAATGCAAACTCCTCTTTTCTCCCGGATTTGGTTAGTACCGAATTGACCATGGGGTAGATCCAACGATCAGGGAGGGATCCTATGTGCCCACAAATCAATGGTTCCCATCACTTCTTCATTTCGACCTTCGGAGATTTTTCTGTGTAGTCTCCAGTTTGCTTCCGGAGTAGGTCAGCGTCGGGCTGACCATAGCCTAGATATGACGATTAGGAAAAGTCCCTAAGCATTGTCGAATCGACGGCTCTAGTCACTTCAGGCTTCGAAGCATATCGACACACTACACCTCAAATTCCCTGGAGCGCCCAGTCTCTGGACTAAAGGATATAGCCTCATGCATCCCCTGTATATCGATGGCTGAGAGGGATCCTGAATGATTCGAGGATCGACGGTCCTCATTACTTCATGAATTGGGCCTTCGTGATTTTTGACATTACAATACCCCTATTCTCCTGAAGCAGTCAATGTCGGGTTGACCTCACCATAGATCTATCAGTTTCAGGGTGTCCATGTAACCTCAGAGATCTATGGCTCATAAATTTCACTCAAGGGTCCATTTACCATGCCACGGGGTTGCCACCCCTGGCAATGTTGTCACTCGACACGTGGGCCCCCACATACTCTCGACGTGATACATGCGTCCCCACGATCGAATGGCCAGGAGGGGTCCCAAAGGATCCTTAGATCCATGGTACACATTACTTCGCAGCTCTGGCCTTCGTAGTTTTTGACGTTACAACATATTTTTTCTCCCGAAGCGGTCAACGTCGGGTTGAATTCATCGTAGATCCAACGGCTAGGAGAGAACCCGAAGGATCCCTAGATATACGGTCCCGGTTACTTCATGGCTCTGACCTTCGGGGGTTTTGGATTTGTGTCCACTTTGTTCTCCCGAAGTTGGACTTTGTCAAAGTACCGTGTGCGGGTCCCTCCTCCTGAATGATCGGACGGTAGGTAGGGCTCCTAACGATCTCCCCCAAATATATGGTTCTCCTTTACTTCATAACTTCGACATTCAAGGAGTTTGATGCTATGGAATATCCATTCTCCCAAAGTGGTACTCCGTTGAAGTCCCCTCGGCGTAGATCTAACGGCTGAGGAAACCCCCGAACATTCTCGATCGGTGGCTTGCGCTACTTCGCGATGGGGAGTTGGATCCTGGTTTAGTCGATAATATAGGTTCATCTAACCACTAAGGAAACCATCTGTTGTCAGTTAACTTGTCAGTTACTGAATCTCCAGGTTACCTTCAGCCAGTTTATGACTAGTAGGGTCGACAATACTTCGAATTCCCGAACTTCCGGAGCTCCGAAGCCAGAAGAATTTGGCTCCCTTAGTCTTAGCCTAAGGTTCCTAGGTTTTGGTCATATGGGTCCTACCAAACGGATTATGTCTGCTCATCTTCCAAACAAAAGGATCTTCCCTTTCGATACTTGATTCTCGCTATCCTTCATGAGCTTCATCATGAAAGTGTTAAGGACTTGGGCATGATATCTCAATCACACAGCAAGGATTCTGAAGGAGATATCCTCTTCAGACAGATAGGACCAAATTGATGCAATGCTTTCTATATCGGCCGCCCTATGGGTTTATGTCCCAAGACACCTTGAAGGCTAAGTTGGGGAATATAGACGATCAAACAGAAGCATAAGTTCACAAGAATACAAATGCATACACATAGCTTGATTATTCAATACAAAAACCATCCATAGATAGATAAATATATGCATTCAACCATTATTCCATTTCAATGCACAAAGAATGAAAAGACTTATCAGAACCATATGAAGTGATGCGACTGTTGAAAGGGGTGCATGTTTCCACCCATCCATAGGCTCAGTCACTCCTAATGGATTTACCACTAGACACCCCCGATCTAGACCATGATGCTTTGAGATTGAATATTTTCTTTCGACTCAATGAAAGTTAGGGACGAAGGTTACTATCCTTCTCCCGACACAGTAATAGATAGGGACAAAGGTTAATCTCATTCTCTCAGCTCAGTCATAGATAAGGATGAAGGTTACTCTCCTTCTCCCAACTCAGTCATAGATAGGGACGAAGGTTACTCTCCTTCTTTTGGCTCATTCTCTATTTCCTGCGATCAGAACACACACTTTGTCACAGTTCTTCTTTGAACCCGAGAGCTTAGTCTCTTGTCTCTGCACTCTTCACAGGTCTTCCTCTGCCCACCACGCCTTCATTTCTTTCCTTCCTCAACAATATTGTCTGTGGAGCCAATTCCTCAGTCCATGGTCAGGTCTGAAAGCCTTACAGATGAGTGCTCTGCCCCATCCCCTCATTAACTCTTGAGGAGGTCTTCCCACCTACCAACCTGACTGGTGATTCATTCTCGGGTCAGAGGATTGTTCTGGTCCTGAGCAATTAAATCCATCAAAGTATTGGTTTGGTGGGGTTTATCTTTACCATTCATAGTTCTCTTCGCCATCTCTTTCATAGAATCTGTGGTCTCTCTTGGCAAAGCCCCCTTCCAACATTCATGCAACAATTATCCATTTTATAGTAAATAACAGAATTTACATTCATTGACCTTTTATACAAAGGTCCATCAAATAAAACATTCACACATATTGATTTTTCCATAGTCTCTTAGCCCATATAGTTATATTTACAAGCTGGGGGAAACAGGGGTGTTACAACAACCATTAGAATGTATAACATAGATTTAAAAGATAGAATTTTGGGGGTTGCAAATTCAGATAATCAATATCTAAAAATAAAAGAAAAATTACAAAAAGGCAATTTACAACCTAAATTTAAATATTATGAGATGAAAGAGGATGGAATTCTCATGTACAGAGGCAAGATATATGTGCCAAATCTAGTGAACTAAAAAATACAGTGATGAGGGAAATGCATAATTTTCCATATGTTCAGCACTCAAGATATCAGAAATCAATTGCAGTTGTAAGAAGCCAATATTTTTGTCCTAGAATGAAGAAGGAAGTGGTCAATTACATAGCCATTTATCTAGAGTGCAAGAAGGTGAATATTGAACATAGACATTCAGCAAGTTGTTACAGCCATTGCTTATTCCATAATGGAAGTGAGAGGTAGTCACAATGGATTTTATTACAAAGATTCCCAGAACAGTAAAGAAACATGATTCAATCATGGTGGTGGTGGATAAATTAACTAAGGCAACACATTATGTTCCAGTGAAGACTACACACAAGGCAACAAATATTGCATAAATCTACATGAAAGAAGTTTCCAGGCTACATGGGGTGCCTAACGAAATAGTTTCAGACATAGATCCCAAGTTTACATCTGATTTTTGGAAATGTTTTTTCAAAGGATTTGGGACAAATATAAATCTCAGTACAATGCATCACCTAGTGTCAAATGAGAAAACATAAAGGACTAATAGAATAACTGAGGACATGCTCAGAATGTATGTGATGGACTAGCCATCAAAGTGGGAGGATTATATCCACTTAGTGGAATTTGATTACAATAATGGGTATCAAGCCTCATTGAAAATGAGCCCATTTGAATCATTGTATGGTGTAATGCATTGTTGGGTTGGGATAATCCACGAGACAGAGTAGTTATTGAGAAATATTTTTTGAAGGAAAGGGAAGAGAAAATGGCAAAGATCAAGAAGAATTTAAAGGCTTCCTAGGATAGGTAGAGGAGTTATGCAGAAAAAAATATAGTTTTTAGATATTTTAAAGTGGGCTAACATATGTTTTTAAAAGTGAAAGCGAAGAGAAGTTCGCAAGATTAGGAAGTTCCCAAAGTTGGCAGCCCTTTGAAATCCTAGAAAAGATAGGGCCAGTTGCATACATGCTAGCATCTCCTGCATCCATGAGAGTGCATAATATATTTCGTGTCATTATTAAAGAAATATGTGCTTGACCCTAACCACATAATTGATTGGATTGTGATCCAAGTGGAACATGAAGGGGATTTCTAGGTGGAACCAGTACACATCCTAGACCGGAAATTCAAAGTGCTTAGGAACAAATCCATAGGGATGGTAAAGGTTCAATGGACCTAGTATGGTATTGAAGATTCTACATGAGAGCATGAAGAAAATATGTGGAGGGAACCCCGCAATTTTTTGACAATTTTGAAGAAAATAGAATATAAGAATGCAAGACTCCATTTTGAGTAGCTAGAATTTCGAACACACATCTCAAAGTCCTAGTCAACCTATGTTGGGGCCTTGAAAAAAGAATGGTACAACTCAATGTGATTAGAGTAGTGAAGGGGGTACATTCCTTGGGTCAGCGGGTTGAAAGGAACAAGAGATTTTGGTTGGAACTACTGCTGAAGTTGTAAAATTGAAAAAAAAAAAATCTTAGTATTATAATGTAACTTTGTGCATGTATATCGACATAGTGTGCATGAAGGATGATGAAAAATTGTAGGGGAGGGGTAATGTAACACCCCCCCTATAATACCCATTTTAATTATTTATTAATTTAGATATAATGTATGTCCACGACCAAGCAATTTATATGTGAATTGTATTTCTAAATTTTAATAATAATATGTGATGTCAATTGTTGGGGGATATAGACAGAGATGGTAGATGATTAATCCACAAGAGAGGGGAGGGTCTAAGATACTGTCTAGGAGGGGTCCAAGGGGGAATTACCCATGACTATTAATTCAACTCACTTCCTAAAATTACTATTGGTATATGAACCCTCTAATTTTTAATTGAGTGTCCCCTAAGCCAATCATTGAATACATGTAAGAGGTTGGGTGTGAGAGGTCACATCCCATATTTATTAGGAGAATGGGGGATGAGTACAATCAATTTGTGGAAGATTTTAAGTTAATCAAGATATCCAAATGAGAGGAAATATGTATGAGAAATTACAACAATTTTAAACAGTCGTGTTTTTGCATGAACAATAGGTAGAGAACATAAAAGAAGATATTTGGAGCTGGAGAAACCATGGATGCAGAATTCTGGAGCATATTTGGAGTAGAATACTAAAGATCCATTTTTTCAATACTGAAGAGTGAACTTCTGTGTGAGTTTCACTATAACAATAAGTGATTATGTTGTTTTCATGGTAGTTTTCCAAGCAGTGAGCTCCCTTGAGTTTCCCAGTAGTGAGATTCTTGGTTACTTGTCCCAGATATACCTTGATAAATGAATGGGATACCTGATGGAATGAGAGCAGTGAAGGGCTACATTTATTGGGTTTGACGGGTCGAGAGGAAGAGAGCTGGTGGAAAATCGGGATAGTTGTAGGAGAATACCAGTGGGTTGTGGGATTTCCTAAGCTATGAGTGGACAATGAGAGACCACCCTTTGTAGTATACCTAGGGAGGTAATATGGGGTACCTAGGGAGGTACCCAATGGAAATGTGGTTATGTATTATTAGTGGAAGTCATTTAATATATCAGAATGTGGGCATTCAAAGTAAGGTGGACTAGGTCCAATATATTAATAAAGGCCCACTATGGTAATTAAATGTAATAAATGTAAGAAGGATCTCTAGAAGGTTCCTATGAGATAGAGAGAGTTATATAAAGAAGTGTAAGCAATGTAATGAAGCATAGTGAACAATAGTGTGAATGTATCAAACATTGCTTGAGTGTTATCCTTCCCTAAGGATTAATATATGGTGTTACCCTACCTCAAGGGTTTTCTCTATTTCTTGTATATAGTATTTTGGTGAATGGTTTGGCTTATTGTTGTTGATTTTGTGGTTTTATTTTGATATTTATCTCTATATGTATTCAGTTACTTAACAATTGGTATCAGAGCACTTTCCTTGGCCATTTTTAAGATTTTTTCTAGGGAAAAAGAGGGCAACGCACTTCAGGTTCAACTCTGAAGATTTATGAGATGAATTTGAAAGAAAAAATAATTGTATATTTTAATTCCTCTCGTAAAAATACCCAATTTCAAAAAAAAAATCAGCCGAAACGGAGTCCAGGAAGTAAAATTATGAGCATTTTAAATTCAACAGTTTTTCAGGGTTTTTCCAGAAAAAGTCACGATTTTCTGCAGTGTTATTTATACACCCTAGTTTTTGTTGAAGATTTATTCCAAGCATGATATTTTTTATTGGAAAAGATGATGGCCCTAGTATTTAAGAATTTATACAATCTCACAAGTCATTATGGAAAGGGCAGTGGAAATTTTTTGTAGACTGGGGTTTCAAAGGTGATGCTCTCATATGGTGGAAATCATTTCAACATTCTGAGTGGATGTCACTTTCTGAGGAAGCACTTGAAAAATTACTTTTAGATAAGTGGTCTCATAAAAAGAGTAATGATAAAGACATCACCAAGAGTGTATTTTCATGTGAAAAAACTATATTACAAGTTCATGGTTGTATTCATAAAGAAAATGTCATTGTTTCTATTAACCGTAGTTGCAAACAAAATTTTATCAATATTCAGTTGGTTAATAGATTGCAAGATCTGGCAAAGAATATTCAAAGCACACAGGTTGCAGGGGAAAATTTAAAACTTTTTAAATATTTGAAGCTCAGTATGGATAAATATGTGTTGCATTCATATTTTGAGGCTCTAGATATGGGTGATGAAGACATTGTTTTGGGATATCCATGGATAGAATTAGTGGGTACCATTAATATTAATGTGAAAAAGAAGTTTCTAAATCTTTGGTACAAGAAAAAATTAAATTACATTGTAGGATGTGTCTTTTATTAAGAAAGATGGGCCCATGGAGGCTAGCAAAGAAGTTATTTCTGAGTCTGAAGTTGAATCAGAGGAAGAGTCTACAGAAGGAGATGAAGAAAAACCATAGGAAGGACATAATCAGGAAGCTAAGGAGGTCAGTGACTCAAAGGCGCAAATTGTTGAAGATTTGAAGAAAAAAGAACAAATTCCTACAGTTGTTGTATATCGCCATCCACATCATATAGAGACACAATAGTGATCAAGCCAAGGGCATGTGCATCAACACATTTATGCACCAACAGGGCACCATATAGGAAACCGATCAAGAGGTGCATGGAGGACTACCGGCACTATGGGAGGAGCTCAGGCTACAGAAACAATCCCATGGCAACCCCTACATGATGCAAAGCAAGATCAGGGTGGCAAGGCAACATATGGAGATCATGTTCGACTTCCATTGGGATGGATGGATAGTCATACTTGGTACTGTTTTGATACATTGCTTAGTCGGTCATATTGTATGGTTTCTTCTCATGTTTAAAGGACGAAACATGTGAAGGGGGATGGAATGTAGTATACCTAGGGAGGTAATATGGGGTACCTAGGGAGGTACCCAATGGGAATGTGGTTATGTATTATTAGTGGAAGTCATTTAATATATGAGAATGTGAGCATTCAATGTAAGGTGGACTAGGTCCACAATATTAATAAAGGCCCACTATGGTAATTAAATGTAATAAATGTGAGAAGGCTCTCTAGAAGGTTCCTAGGAGATAGAGAGAGCTATATAAAAAAGTGTAAGCAATGTAATGAAGCATAGTGAACAATATTATGAATGTATCAATCATTGCCTAAGGAGTGTCATCCTTCCTTAACGATTAATATATGGTGTTACCCTACCTCAAGGGTTTTCTTTGTTTCTTGTATTCAGTATTTTGGTGAATGGCTTGGCTTATTCTTGTTGATATTGTGGGTTTATTTTGATATTTATCTCTAGA